>OVBE01000602.1:0-44005 GCA_900406425.1 Iberis pinnata | reverse complement strand
CTCAGAGGGAGCCATCTTTAGACTAGGAGAATTTGCAGGACAAGTTCTCGAAGTGGCTTTTGATCCTACAAAATCTCAAAACAGAGATTACGTAAGAGTCAAGGTCAAGCTTCACATTGACCAACCTCTCAGGAGATTCAGAGTAGTTAGACTTCCTTCTGGTGAAACTACTAAGATACTATACGACTTTGAACGAATCCAAAGAAGATGCTATACCTGCCAGCGCTTAACACATGAGAAAGAAGCTTGTCCCTACTTGCAGAAGCCAAATCAAGAAAGCTCATCAACTGATGGTAAGACCCCTTTTGAGTCCCCTGCACCACAACTAATAATCACTCCAGAGGATCCACTCTATGGCATAGTATCAGAAGCACAAGTTGGAGTGGACCCAGCCACAGGCAGGCTAAAAATGGCACCAGAGGTACTACAGGAAATGAGAAAATACATCCAGTTTGGACCAGTTGAGGAGAAACCTCTTAGAGCAGAAAGGATAAGAGGCACTCTTAAAAGCATCAGCACTGATTTTTTAGCTCAAAAACGTATACTAAGACTTGAACCTGCACCTACCATTTCCCACTCTGAAGACAAAGGTAAAGGACTGGTATTTGACTACTCTAAGGCTGATCCATCTCCTCCAGCATCGACCACAAAACTTTTAGCATCTGCAATGTCAAGTGAAAGAAGTTCAGCACTTCACAGAATCTCAAGACCAATAACTGATAGACTACAAATGCCAGATCTTCAAGATCACTACCCTATACCAGATGGCATCTCTTCTGAAGTTATAACCTTACCTTTTAGTCCAACGGTTTTCACATCAGGGTATATTCCACCCTCTTCATCCGGGACTAAAAAGGTATCTCAACCAGTTAAAACTTCTAGAAGAAGACCAAACAAATTCATAAGAAACCAGCAGAGAGCCTTATCAAATTATGATCAGATTATGGAAGGAGAAGCCACACCTCTAAAGCGTAAAAGAACTAACAATCAGGTGGACTCATTGGATTACTCCAATCAGAAAACCAGAAACTCCAAGGATCAAGAGTCATCCAAGCTTGTGGTAGTCCCAACTAAGGGGCTACCACATTCATTATGAGTATACTGTCATGGAACTGCCAGGGGGTTGGACGTGCCTTTGACCTGGTAGTTCCTCGTCTCAGGGAGTTAAGAAGACTTATATTCCCTGACATTTTATTTCTCTGTGAAACAAAAAACCAAAGGCATGTAATTTTGGAACTTCAGGCTGGTCTAGGTTATGATCATGTATATATTGTAGATCCTATAGGCCTTAGTGGGGGACTAGCCTTATTTTGGAAAAACTCTCTGGTTATAAAGGTACTTTTGGCAGATAAAAACTGCATTGATACCAAAATCATGAATGGAAGTTCTTTCTTTTTTGCTTCTTTTATTTACGGCCATCCTATAAAGAAATTTAGAGACTCTCTTTGGGAAAGGATTTTAAGGATAGGAATCTCAAGATCAGAGAGCTGGTGTCTCATAGGAGACTTCAATGATGTACTACATCAAGGAGAAAGAGTAGGGGGAGCTGATCAATCAACAAACCAGTTCCAAGCTTTCACAGATATGATCTCAGGATGTAAATTAACAGAACTTCAAAGCACAGGGGACAACTACACTTGGGCAGGACGTAGAGGATCCTTCTGGATTCAGTCCAGATTGGACAGATGCTTCACCAACAAAGCTTGGCATAGACAATACCCTGCAGCCATTCAAATCTTCCTTGACAAGAGAGGCTCAGACCATAGGCCAGTTCTGGTTCAACTAGTTGCTGGTGAAAACACTCACAGAGGTCATTTCTCCTTTGATAGCAGACTACTATCTAAACCTGGCTTTAAGGAATCTCTTACACAGTCTTGGCTTCACACCAATCAGGCTCTCAAACTCACAGACAAATTGAGAATTAATAGAAGATTCATCAGCCAATGGAAAAGAACAAATCAAACCAATTCAGCTCTCAAAATTTCTGCATTGCAAAGGGAATTGGAATTGTTACAATCCACAATAAATCCTTCTACTAAAGCAGTATTTAGCCTGAAAAGAGAACTTACCTTAGCATACAAAGAAGAGGAACTATATTGGCAGCAGAAAAGCAGGGAAAGATGGCTTAAGGCAGGAGACAGGAACACCAAATACTTTCATTCTTCAGTTAAATCAACCAGAGCCTCCAACAGAATAGAGGCACTCAAAGATGTTCATGGTTATACTCATACAGAAGAAGCCTCCAAAGGCAGCATTGCTGTTGACTACTTCAAAGAGCTATTCAAATCCTCCAGAGGAAATACTGATTTCAGAATGTTTGAAGATCTAGAACCAAAGGTAACAGAAACAATGAACCAGTCCCTCACAAAATCTGTCACCAAAGAAGAAGTGAGAACAGCTGTATTTTCCATCAAGTCTTCCAGTGCTCCTGGACCAGATGGATACACAGCCATTTTCTACCAAAAATTCTGGGACCTAATTGGAGATCAGGTGGTTAAAGAGATCAAGGACTTTTTCAACTCAGGGAACATGCCACCAGATTGGAATTACACCAACATATGCCTAATCCCCAAATCTCCAAATCCATCAGAAATGTCACAATTAAGACCTTTAAGCCTCTGCAATGTTATTTATAAAGTAGCTTCAAAAATTCTGGCAACAAGATTGAAGCAATGCCTGCCACAGATTATAACTCCAACTCAGTCAGGTTTTGTTACCAATAGAGTCATAACAGACAACATCATACTTGCACATGAGATCTTGCACAGCCTTCAAACCAATGACTATGCCTCTGAGAACTTCATTGCCATAAAGACAGATATGTCAAAAGCCTTTGATAGGCTGGAATGGGACTACATAAGCTTCATGCTATCAATATTGGGGTTTGACACAAAATGGATTACCTGGATCATGAACTGCATCACTACAGTGTCATATTCAGTACTAATGAACAATCAATCATTTGGACATATCTGCCCTTCCAGAGGCATCAGACAGGGTGACCCCATCTCCCCTCTACTATTTGTCATCTGTGCAGAAGGAATATCCCATTTATTTCTCAAAGCAGAATCATCAGGGATCCTTAAAGGGCTTCAACTGCATCAACAAGGGCCATCCATTTCTCATTTGCTATTCGCAGATGACAGCCTATTCATCTGTCAGGCTTCACTCATACAATGCAGCCACATCAAAACACTTCTGGAAGAATACTCTGCAGCCTCAGGACAAAGAATTAATTACTCAAAATCAGCCATCACCTTTGGCAAGAAGATAGATCCATACTACAGGCAATTTGTTAAAGCTATCTTACAAATTGAACAGATTGGAGGATCTGCCTTTTACCTGGGGCTACCAGAAATCTTTTCGGGATCAAAGGTTCATCTCCTAAACTTCATTCATGCTAAACTTAGATCAAAGATGACTGGATGGTTTGGTAAACTACTCTCCCAAGGTGGTAAGGAAACCTTATTGAAGGCTGTAGTTACAGCTTTACCAACACATGCCATGACATGCTTCAAACTGCCCAAGCAAACTTGTTCTATAATCACATCTGCCATGATTGAATTGTGGTGGAACACGGTATTAGGCAGAAGAAAGATTGCCTGGGTAAGCTGGGACAAGCTGTGTCTTACCAAGCAACAAGGAGGTATGGATTTTAAAGATCTTGAATGCTACAATCTGGCATTACTAGCTAAACAAGGCTGGAGAATGATTCAACACCCATCCTCACTATGTGCTATGTTCTTAAAGAGCAAGTATCACCCATCAACCAACTTCCTGGAATCAGAATTGGGAACTAAGCCTTCATTTGCATGGAGAAGTATCTCAGAAGGCAGAGAGCTTCTCAAAAAAGGCCTTAGAATAGGCATAGGTAATGGGAGAAATACAAATGTTTGGACATCAAAATGGTTAGATAATGGTGAAAGATCTCCCCTCTTAAAGCAAAGCCTCATAAACTTGGATTTGAAAGTCTCAGACCTCATATCTCCTTACACATATCAATGGGACATGAATCAATTACAATATTGGTTCTACAGGGCAGATATTACAGAAATCAAAAAGATCAAACCCAGGCAAAGTTTAGAGGACTTCCCAATCTGGAAATTTACAACAAATGGCCAAGTGACTTCTAAATCAGCATACTCCCTAGCTCATTCAGAAAAGTATGCAGACCTGATCCAATCCTCTTGCAGTCAACCATCTTTAAACACACTCAAAGAGCAAGCCTGGAAAATCAAGGCCCCACCAAAACTAAAGATCTTTTGTTGGAAAGCCATCTCTAATGCTCTGCCTGTCCAAGAAAACCTAAAGAAAAGACAAATAAGGGTGTTAAACTATTGTGCAATGTGTGGACATGAAAACGAGTCAATCAATCATTGCCTTTTTTCATGTCATTACGCAAGACAAATTTGGGCACTATCCAACCTCCCTTTTCCTGAAGAAGGCTTTCATCCAACTTCTCTTTACTTTAACTTTAACCATACTTTTCAGGTATTGCAGGATATCTCTATACCATGGGAAATTAGAAGGTCTATCCCCTGGATCCTATGGGGGATATGGAAGTCTCGAAATGCACTAACCATTGAAGGAAAATTCTTCCCCACCAATCAGGCATCGGACAAAATCAAGCAAGACTCATCATTATGGTTTCTTGCCAACCTGCCAGATCCAGAAGAAACAGCATCTGCCAATACTAGAGGAACAAAGTGGAAACCGCCAAAACCCCCATGGCTTAAATGCAACATTGGTTATTGCTGGAAATCCAAAACTAATCGGTTAGGCTGCTCTTGGGTGCTTAGAAACTCATCAGGTCAAGTAACTCTTCACAGCAGACGATCTTTCTCGATGATTTCTTCTGCTACTTCTGCTCTGTTCACATCAACCTCTTGGGCAGTTAACTCATTATTGGAGTTGAAACTTAATCACATTATCTTTGCTTCTGAATCTTCAAAACTGTGTAAAGCCCTTATCAATCCATCCTTATGGCAAGCTGAACGCTCCAGTGTTTCTTCGATTGCTTCTTCTCTGTCTCGGATTCCATCCTCTTGCTTTGCTTTTGACCCAAGACACAGGAACAGAGGTGCGCACCAAATTGCCTCCAGCGTCATCTCTTGTAATCTTTGGCAATCTTATGTTGCTTCTGGCCCTCCTTCGTGGCTTGAATCGTTTTTTGATTCGGAGATTACTTGAGCTGATCCCTCTGCTCTGTGTTCTTCTTTTGTTTCTTTTGCTCTGTTTTCTTTGTTCTGCTTCCTCTGTATCAAACCTATATTTTAAGATGAAAAAAAAAAAAACGACCATTTAAAGAAATCCTGCAAAAATATTTATAAAAAAAAAAAAACACAAAAGTTACTAACAAAGGGATGGGACATCAGAAGAAAAAGAATAAATCACTTCGATGAAAAACTTGAATATTCACAAGCTCTTTTAGATTTTATATCTTTCTTTTTACAAATCATGAGAGGTCATGAACTCGGCATTTAATGGAGCAGGGGAGATTCAAAGGGGTGACCTGAGAACACAAACTCGATGGTTTGAGAGACCAGAGGATTTGTGTTCTCATGACACTCCTTTGAGATATGCACTGCTTCTTTTACCTACCTTATGAGTTTCTCCATATAATAGATTTATACAGTTTTTTGTTCACTTCTATTATGTCATGATAATGTGGTCATCTTGTTGACAGAAAGTAATAAAGTGTGGTCATCTCCATCTGTGGAATTGGGCTCATAATTGAACAGAATCATATGGGCTCTTTTCCCGTAGACACTATTTCTTTAACAAAACAATCTTTTCTACATGCAAATTATTGTCTCTTCAAAACAAAATATTTGGAGACAAAAAATTATATTTTTATTATTTTAAAATTAAAATAACAATATACTATAACAGAAAATATTATTTATGATATTTGGAATCGCAATACTGTAATTTCAATATGATATTTGGAATATTCTGTTTTTGAAAATAATCTTCTTATATAAATATATCAACTATCCTTATCTGTTTTTTTATTTATTTCATATTTAAAATAAGTATAAAAATTATTTAGATAAAATCATAATTAATATTTTCAAAAACAGAATATTCCAAATACCACATTGAAATTACAGTATTTATGAGAATTATATATGGAAAAAGCAATCAAATCAAGTCATTTTTAAATCTTCTAAGAAGTTGTTTATCCTTCTCACAATAAATAATTCTTCAAGGAAAATTATGCAAATGAAAATATCTACTTTTTCTCGATGAAGCTTTACTCTTCATCAACAAAGAGTTGGCTATAATCCACGTGTTTTCATGAGTCTATGTGTTAGATTTATTAGAGGAAATCACATGTATAATTAATTAAGGGATATTATAAAAAATATCACCAAAAAATTAAGTCTATTCTAAAAAAAATATATTTTTAAGAAATACTATAATCCATTAACAACATTTCTAAAAGTACCATAATCACATATCTTTTCACCAAATATCATTAGAGTGTGGTATTGTGGTATTGAGCATAATACTAATGTGCCTTCACTCATTCTCTTTCCTAAATCAAATCTATGTGGGTGTGTGAGACATTGATTTGATATGCATTTAATTTAAGTATCACTAATGGTTATACACATTGGTTAATAGAGTGTGTTATATAAAGCGTGTGAAAAAGTTTTCGTATACATGAGGTGTGAAGAACAAAATGTAGCTTTATTATTCGATGGACATGAAAATATGGTTTGTTTATATGTTTGGAAGATTTGTTTGTATATTTTTAGAATATGTAAGACGTAAAAAGAATTCAAATCGTCCACAAACCTTAATGGTGAAAAAAATTAATATGTGATGGACCAAATTATAGGTGAATGACAACATTATGTTAAGATTTGTTTGTATGTTTTGTTTATATGCTTTAGCAATATGTTAGTGCACAAAAAAATATTATCAATACGTTCATAAATTATATGGAGTAAAATGATTCAAGGTTTTATAGATATTTTTGTCATTAATATCGTCCATAGAACTTTTTTATATATATTCGTCCACAGATAATTTGTCATACATATATTGATAAAAGAATAAAGTGTTTATATGAATAGAAATCAAATTCGTCCGCGGATTTGATAATTTCAAGAATCCTATTTAGAAGATTTTGTTATGTTTTTGAACATATATCAATATCTACTGGACAACATACTAATGTAATGGACATGACATAAAATACTAATTGAGACACTATTTAGTAGATATTTTTTCATCTTATGGACAACTTTTTTTCAATAGACCATATGTACATCTCTAAACAATTATTTTTTGTCCTTTAATGAATTGGTTTCATCTCTGATCCAAAGCAATCCCACAAGCTCACTCAACTAACTTACAAGAAAATGAGAACTTCACAACATAAGTAAAATTAAAAAAATGGAGAAAAACATGGTGATAGAGAGACCGTGACCAGAGCAAAAATTTCGTGTGGGTTACATCTTGACGTTTCCGAAGAAAAAGGACTGGAAGACCAAAGGCTCGTCGTCTTCGGTGGAGGGTCATATATCAAACGTCGCTTGGTCAGATTTGGTTAATGAAGAAAGAATTAGAAGAAAAAAATTGGAAAAGTTTGGGCAGAGAAAAAGAGAGAAAGAAAAAATTTGTTCTGAAGATTAATTAAAAGAGATACTTATTATGTTAGAGAAAATTTTGTGCTGAAAAAAAAAAGAGAAAGAGACACTTGCGCAATGAAAAAGTGAGATAAAAAAAAATTAAAAGGAGAGAGAATTAAAATGTTGTGTAGAGAACTGTGTATACAAGAGGGCAAATTAGTCTTTTTAACTATGGATTATGGTATGCTATAAAAAAAAATATACATTATGGTATATGTGATAATTAGATAAATATTTATGGTAGTGTGGATAATTTACTTTTCCAAAAATACCATAGACTTCCAAAAGTTCCAAAAATACCACATTGTTTTCCAAAAATACCACAAAATATTTTTGTTCCAAAAAGACCACAAATTTTGAAATAGCTTTAGAACTTCAATTTAAACTCTAAAACCCCAAAACCAAATCATATCGCCTTTAAAACTAAACCCTAAACTCTATTTAGTGAACCCAAACAAAACAAAAAAAAATTCTAAACCCTTAAAATTCATTTTTTATGTTTGTGGTAATTTTGTAACATTTGAGAGTTTGTGGTCTTTTTGGAACTTTTGGGAGTGTGTGGTGGTTTTAGAATTTGAACTTCTTTTTTTTCTCCATTCAACAAAAGTTAAAAAGATACTAGTAGCAAATACAATAGCAAGTATATACAAATTTATTAAAAATTGTAAATACCACTCTTACAAGTGGATTTGAGCTTCTCTTTGGATGCGTGAATGAAGCCAAGATGGACCTCCCGAAGCTAGCTAAGATTGAAAAAGACCATATTTGTTAACGCTTTTGGCAATATCTCTTGCTATGGAGTTGGCGGAAGGGGATGACGTATGAAAAGAGACCGAGACAAAACATTCTTTGACGCATGAAATCCTTTATAGAAGATTCATGTACTTTGGCCAAAGAGAGGGATGGTTAATGGCATCAACAACGCTTCCATAATCGGACCAAATTTCAATAACACTCAAGCGTAGGTCGGATAAGCTTGTTAAGGCCCAAAGAATACAACAAAGTTCCGCTTCAAATCTACTGCATGTTGGTTGAAAAGCATCCTTTGCATGATAGAAAAATTCCCCGGCATAATTTTGAACTATCCAACACCCACCAAACATGTAGTTACCATTAAACCAAGACGCATGAACATTGCATTTTTGGATATTTAAAGGTGGTTTTGTCCAAACTGCTTTTGCCTTTTTGGAGCGATGACATGAACGAGTAGATTCCAGCTTACTTTCGTTGAAAATCTTATTCCAATGATCTGCTTCTTCTTGAGCTAGTGAAACCATTATTGATATATCATTTTGTTTTTTTTTTTCGATAACCAAAGCATTCCTATTTCCAAATTTCCCACAAAATCCAAGGGATTGAGGCTCGTAATTTCGAATGACTACCATTTTCTTGCATTCACATTATCAAATGATTAATGTTATGACTAAGAGAATTTCCAAAATCTTGAGTGGTACCCGGAATTGATGCAACTTGGAAAACTTTGGTGGCAACGACGCATTCAAACAACACATGATTTACTGTTTCATTCCCGGCATTGCAAAGTTTACATCTTAAATGTGCTTTTAATCCATGAGCACGAAGACAATCTGCGACCGCCAAAGTCCCAAAAAGTGCCCTCCATAAGAATGTTTTGATTTTTGGTACGGTCCTAATACCCCATATCTTATATTTTAGAACATTATCAAACCTTTGTTGTGGCATTGGGATAACTATTTACTCTTTTAACCTTGTGATCAAAGAACTACCACTCTTTACATGATATCTACCATCTACCGAATAAGCCCATATATGCTTATCTAGTAATTGAATGTTAGGTTGTAATGATAAAATTTTCTCTGCATCATGGAACGAAAATAAGTGATGGATTTTTAGTCTGTCCCAAGAACCTTCTGAAGTTAGTAATGACAAAACCCTTAACTCGTCATCTATTGGTAAATTTAAACTCATAGGTGAACGTGGTTCACCATCAAACATCCATTTATCTGATCAAATTTTTGTATCTGCTCCATTTCCAAGGATTTTAATCAAACCTTTCTCCAATAATTCTCGGCTGAAAAGTATACTTCGTCAAGCATAAGACAGACGAAATTCCATTGGGCCCTCAAGGAAACCTTTAGTTGGGAAATATTTAGCTTTGTAAACACGTGAAAGCAATGATTGTGGTGTGTTTAACACTCGCCATGCTTGCTTAGCCAATAATGCCTGGTTAAAATCACCAATATCTCGGAAGCCTAAACCTCCATTGGCCTTTGATCGACACATCTTTGACCATGCAATCCAATTAATCTTCCTTTGTCCTTCATTAGAATTCCACAAAAAGTTCGTCATGGCACTAGTGATTTTTTTACATTGATGTATAGTCAACTTAAAACATGACATGACATACACCGGTAAGGCCATTGCCACAGATTTCAACAATATTTCTTTCCCTCCAAGAGAAAGAGTTTTGGCATACTATCCAGAAAGTCTGGAATTTAGTCTATCTGTAATGAATGCCAATAATTCTCTTTTTGATCCACTAAAACATTATGGGAGCTCTAAATATGTCCCGACACCTCCTTATTTATCTATTCCCATAAATAAACCTAACATCCGACACATATAGGGATCAAGTTTTCCCCCAAAGGTGATTGATAATTTCTGAAATTTTATTTCCTGACCCGAAGAATCACCATAAACTTTTAAGCATCTCAACATATCTTTGCATTCTTTAAAGGTCGAACGACATAAAAAGAGATTGTCATTAGCAAACAGAATGTGTTGGACTGATGAGCAATGCATATTAAGGCGTATATCTGTGAGTTTCCCATATGCCTCCGATCTATTCATAATGTGCACCAAGGCTTCAGCACATAAAATTAAAAGAAATGGTGATAAAGGATCTCCTTGTCGTAACCCACGCTCATGCTTAAAATGACCATTGGATTGTCCATTTAAAAGGAAGGAGTAAAAAACCGATCTTATACAAGCCATGATCCAACCAATCCATGTTTGGTGGAACCCTAAGCGAGTGAACTTCCTTTGAACTTGAACTTCTTTTAAATGGTGTGTCAAGAAATTTCTCATTAATTAATTATATTTATTAAATAAGTGGTCACTTTTGTGATTAAGAAAAGCTATGGGCAAAAATATTATAAAAAATTAATTTGTAGATATTTTTTGGCAATTTCTAATTTAGTGAGGAGCTAAATTGAAAATTATTCTCTATACATAAGAAAGTTTTGGTCCCTAAAGAAATCCACCACTTAAAAAGTTACTCTCTATGAAATAACTAAGACCAGCTATAACGCTGGTAATATGCCGCTTCTAAACATAAAATAATAATAAAAGAAGTGCTTAAGATAAAGAAACGTTCCTTCGTTTAGTGACTTTGCAATCGGATCAGGTTCACCACGTGGTGGTCAATGATAGGTCATGTAGATATATATATATATATATATATATATATATATTTTAGACTGTCAACTTTTTTTATTCATGATTTGTAGAACTATGGTTTCGGGTATTCGGTTCGATTCCGGTTATTCGGATCCTAAATTCGAACACCCAATTAATACTTTTCTAATATTCGATTCAATTCAGGTTCTTCGGTTGTATTTTTTTATTCATAATTTTTTGTAGGGCTGGGGTTTCAGGTATTTGGTTCGGTTCCAATTCTTCGGATCCTAAATTCAAATACCCAATTAATATTTTTCTAATATTCGGTTTGGTTCTGGTTTGGTTCCCGATCGGTTCGGTTCTATTTTTTTATTCATGATTTTTTGTAAGGCTGAGCTTTCGGGTATCCGGTTCGGTTTCGGGTCGGTTTGGTTACATTTTTTATTCATGATTTTTTGTAGGACTAGCTTTCAGGTATTTAGTTCAGTTCTGGTTCTTCGGATCCTAAATTCGAATACTCAATTGATACTTTTCTAATATTCGGTTTGGTTCTGGTTCGGTTTTGTCGGTTCCGGGTCGGTTCGGTTTTATTTTTTTTATTCATGATTTTTGTATGACTTGGCTTTCGGTTATTCAGTTATGTTCAAATATTTCAATAATAAAAAAGTTTATGTTCAAATATCTCAAATAAAAAATAATAATTTTTAAGAACCACATTAATAGACATTTATATGAGTTTTAAGAAGACTATCATTGAACACGCTAAAATTAAGAACCTGGTCAATAATGCTCTAAATCATTGTTACAATGCTCTAAATCACTAGTTCTTATAATTTGAATCCGTACCAACTCTGCTAAAGGTCAAAACTTTGAACAAATGGGTATGTTACATTTGTTTTGTGTCTGCTTTGTCTTCAGAAAATCAAAAAGAGATTCAAGGCAAATATTGTCTAAGAGGAGCAGAGTTGTTCAACCACAGGAATGAGAGATGAGGAAAAGGATAAATTCATCACAATGTTGAAATAAACAGATTAGAAATCACATATCTATGCTAATTGTTATCAAACAGAATCCAAAAGGCAACACAAAAAGACAAGAAAATTTACGTTAATCATCACTCATTTATGATCCACAAGAGAAAGTGAAGCAATCTCTTTAACAACCACTGATTTGTCAGCTTCAAACCCTTCATCTTCTTTCTCAGGTTTCAAGTCTGCAAACAATCTAAGAATCTTGTTCCGATTTGCTACAAGAATGGCCACAATGTCCTCTGGTTTCTTCTCGTTAGCCACAAACAGCTTGAAAATATGAAAGGCTTCTAACTGAATGTTCTTGGTTGGTTCTCTAAGAAGATTCATCATGATTCTCAAATTATCTAAACTGCTCACATACTTCACCATCACACCTGAATTAGACCGATCCATCAACACATCTCCTAACAGTTTTGAAGCTTGTCTCTTTGTAAAATAGCTTCCTTTCTCCAACAACCTCGTGTTGTACTCTGCGAAAAACCACTCGTAGTTCTTTGAAAGATATTCAGCCACAGTCGATTTGTGCCTTGTTAAAAGCTCCCTGAAGATCTTGCTTGCATCTGTAGCAACATCGAAATAAGGAAGCTGAACATAATCGAAAAACTTCTCCAGATTATCCGATTCAAGTATGTATTTTGCAACAACTTGATGACGAACACATTCTTTAAGCATTCCTGTGTAATGTAAAGCCAATTCGTGATCTTGATCGATTCCTTGGACTAACGAATCAACAACGTCTAAATTTGACTCAAGATACTCAGAAGCAACGAGACGAGACTCCACTTGTTGTTTCTGCAAATTCGCAACGATCTGCGTAGCGTCTTTTCTAGCTTCGAGATCGAGTTTGGGAATAGATTTGATCAATGGACGAAGAGTATCTTCTCTGAAAAACTCTTGAGTTAACAAAAGACAAGCTTCAGGGACAGGCTCAACCTCGCTGTTACCATAAAGTATCGATTTCAATTCCCTGATGTTTCTGCACAATTCGGCACAAATCCCTAACCTCTTGGAGTTTCTGGTGTCGGATTCATCTTCGGTCTCTGACAAAGCGATGAGATCTCGAGTTTGACGAACGATTTCTCCAGGATGACGAGGCTTATGCTTAAAGAGACCTTTCATCCTCGTGCTTCCATGGTTTCCGAGGTTTCCGCTTAAATTGCTAAGCTTTCCGCTAAATGTAATGTTGACTTCATCGTTGGTGGACGATCCGACGCGTAAATGGCTCCGGCTACGGTGGTGCTTTGACGACGGAGCTAAATTGGAGCCTCCGTGACGTCGAGCACCACCGATTATGGAGACACACGCACCTATTTTCTCCTCTTTTTTTTTTTCTTTACCTCAAACAAAATCAAATCTCTATACGGTTTCTTCTTCTTCTTTTTTGTCAAAGCTTTTGTTTCTTCAGGGGTTTCGCTGTTGAATCTGAAAATATTGTTCTTTCTGAAATCTTCAAATCCATTCGGAGAAAAAACGAAGAAAGAGACAACCCTAAATTTGGAGTCTTTGATTGGCTAATTTTGCCTCTCTGAATTTTCGGTTTGGTTTGTTAAGAATCTTTGATGTCTTACACATAATTAGATGCATTAAAATCTTGAGAAATATTGGGTACAACATAAACTTTTTTAAAAAATATTTTTTTATTATTACTATATTATATGTTATTATTATATTAAATAAATAATTATTTTTATCACAACTAAATTATATAAAAGTAAATTATATTTTGTGAAAATATAGTAATTACATTATCTTAAAGCTAAAGAATGATGAATATCCTCAGTGAGGATCCCGCTGTATTGATCATCGACTAAATAGCCAAGTAAGTTACAAGATATTCTTATATCCAACGATTACATAATTTGAATATTAATAACTATATATATGTTTGTTGTAACAGAATTTTGTCACCCTCCCGTAGTTGAAGTGTCGTGCGTGGAGACGGTTAAACTGGAGCGGAATTCGTTGAACAAAAAAGTTGGTAATCCCTTTGTAAAAATATCTGCATATTGCATTGATGAAGGAACGTGGAAGACCTTAACTTCTCCTAGCGCAACCTTTTCACGAACAAAATGAATATCAAGCTCAATGTGTTTTATTCGTTGATGTCGAATCGGATTGGAAGCAAGGTAGACAGATCTTATGTTATCACAGTAAACAATCAAAGCTTTATTTATTGGGCAATGAAGTTCCAGAAGCAAGTTTCGTAGCCAACAGAGTTCAGCCACTGTATTAGCTACCCCTTTATATTCGGCTTCTAAGCTAGAACGAGAGACCGTTTGCTGACGTTTAGCCGACCAGGAGATTAAATTAGGACCGATAAAGACGCAATAGCCAGAGGTAGAACGTCGAGTATCTGGGCATCCTGCCCAATCTACATATGTATAAGAAGTTATACTGCAAATATCACCACGTCGGAGCTGCATTCCATGCTGAAGCGTTCCTTTGATGTATCGAATAATCCGCTGAGGAGCCTGTAAATGAGACAGTCGAGGGTCGTGCATGTAGAGACAGATTTGATGGACAACATAAGATATATCCGGATGGGTAAATGTCAAATACTGAAGAGCTCCAACAAGACTGCGATAAGACGTCGGATCCTTTTCTAGGTCACCGTCATTTGCCGAGAGTTTTGATTTGAGATCGACCGGAGTTGCCACGGGCTTACAATCTAACATGCCGGCACGCTTGAGAATATCTGTAGCATAAGTTGACTGACTTAGAAACAGTCCATGTGAATTATAATCAGCCTTAATTCCCAGAAAGTGATTGATTTTGCCAATGTCTGTCATAGGGAATTCTTGCTTTAAAGCTTCAATAATCTGAGACAGCAACGACGTTGAAGAAGCGGTGAGTATTATATCATCAACGTACAATAGTATGTAGGCTTGATTAATTCCATTCTTGTAAAAAAAAAGTGAGACATCCGCTTTGCTTGTGACAAAGCCAATCTTAGTGATGAAATTGGCAAACTGAGAATTCCATGCTCGAGGTGCCTGTTTCAATCCATAGATAGCTTTGTTAAGACGACAAACATAATTAGGGTATTCCTTGCTCACAAATCTAGGAGGTTGATGCATAAAAACAGTTTCTTGAAGATCTCCCTACAAAAAAGCATTTATGACATCGAGTTGATTGATAGGCCAATTTCTAGCAACTCCAATAGATAACACTGTTTGAATTGTCGCAGGCTTCACCACAGGACTAAAAGTTTCTGTGAAATTTATTCCAGGCTCCTGTGATTTGCCGTTCGCGACGAGTCGAGCTTTGTGACGGACAAGAGCCCCATATGCATTAAATTTGTTTTTGAATAGCCACATTGTTCGAACAATATTTTGATTTTTTGGCTTTGGCACTAAATCCCAAGTTCTTGTCTTAATCATTGCATCATATTCATTTGTCATTGCAGGTTTCCAAAGAGGATCAGAAAGAGCTTGGTTATGACCCATAGGAATAAAAGAGACTGAATTGGTTAGGAGAGATAAAAAATTTCTTGGTTTTCGAATCCCAGATTGAGCCATCGTGATCATGGAATGACGTGGAGGAGCTGTTGGGTGAGGCACGTTTTCAACAGAATGAACAATTGGTAATTGAGCTTGAGATTGTGGTTGAACAGGCGAATGAAGGATCGATTTAAATATTGGTGATGGGTCATCAATGGGCTCAAGAAATTTGTAAGCAGATTGAGTTTGTGTTTTGGCTGCAAGGAATTTATCTTCATCGAAGTAAACATGTCTTGATATAATAATTTTATTTGTTTTTAAATCAAGACAACGATAACCTCCATGTTGATTAGGATAGCCAAGAAACAAGCAAGGAGTTGTTATTGGTGACAACTTATGAAAATTAGAGTGATTCAAGTTTGGAAAGCACAAGTAGCCAAAAACTCTAAAGTGATCATAAGTAGGCTTTTTTATCAAATAGCAAGGTGAAAGGGATCTGAAACTGAATGGCTGAAGATGGAAGAATGTTTAGCAGGTGGACAACTACATTGAAAGCTTCTACCCAATAGGATGGAGAGAGTTGGGCTTGGAAAAGAAGAGACCGAACAATATTGTTAATAGTTCGTATCATTCTTTCTGATTTGCCATTTTGTTGGGAAGTATGAGGACATGAGAATCGAACTTGTATTCCATTTTTAGCGAAGCAATCATGGAATGATTCATTATTGTATTCCCCATCATTGTCACATTGAAAGGAAGTGATTTGAGCATTGAATTGATTTTTGATATAGGCATTAAAATGAAGGAAATTAGCAAACACATCACTCTTCCTGCGAAGTGGATAAACCCATAAAAATTGTGAGGAGTGATCTAAAAACAGAACATAGTATTTAATCCCAGTAATACTTGATACCGGAGAGGTCCAGACATTGGAATGAATGATCTCGAAAGGTTTTGTGATAACAGATTGAGATTTTTGAAGTTTTGCCAGCTTGCCTAAAATACATGGATTACATGAGTTTGGAAATTTATCCTTATTACAAGAAAGCAAATTTGAAGAAAATAAAGAACGAAAAGCAACTTCATTTGTATGGCCAATGCGTTTGTGCCATAACAAAGGAGAATATGCAAGAAGAGCAGTTGATTCTGAAGAATTCTTATTGAAGGTTGCAGGAAGAGGATATAGATCGCCAGAACTGTCACTGCAGAGCAGTGTTTTCTTGGTGTGAAGGTCCTTCACAAAAAAACCAAAATGATCAAATTCAACACTACACCAATTGTCAACAGTATACTTACGAACAAAAATTAAGTTTTTGACAATTTGAGGAGCGACAAGCACATTTGAAAGAGACAAAGGACAAGAATTGGATTTAAGTGAGAAAGAGCCAATGGAAGTGACCAGAATTTTTGATCTGTTTCCAACAATGACCGAGTGAGTGATGCCATGATTAAGAATATAATTGAGATTACATGTCGATGCCGAGAGATGAGCCGTTGCGCCGGAATCCATGTACCAATCCAGACCATTTGGATATGCTAACGTCTCTGTGTTGTAGGCATGATTTATGTTTGTTGGTGTGAGCTTAACCAGTTGTGCCTGTTGTGGAAAAGAAGACGAGAGAGAGGTATTAATTGGAGTTGAGCCTTTGTACGTGACTTATTGTGGTTGTGGAGACCAATTAACAAATTGATTGGGCCACGTGGGAAAAGGACCGGACCATGTTTGAGGATGGGCCCAATATGGAAAATGGGATCCAATAACTTGCTTATTATAACGTCCTCCTCCTCGAGACCTATTATTACGCCGATTTCCATGATAATTATTGTTTCTCTCGGACTGAGCCGGTTGGCGTTGGGACTGAGGCCTATCTGCGGTGGTGGTGGTCGTGAGTGCTGTTGACGAAGATGAATGATCAGTGTGTGAGACACTGATTTGTTTGCTGGATTTTTTAAGGGAGCTTCTTCTCCTTCTAACATCAATTTGGAAGTTTCAAAGCTGGGTAGATGGTCCTTGTGCTTGATTACATTTATGATGTAATCAAATTTCTCGTTTAGCCCATTCAATAGGTACATCACCAAGGTCCGTTCAGAGACAGACGCATCGACATTGGCAAGTTGATCCGCAAGAAATTTTAGTTTCTGGCTGTATTGTTAGATTGAGAGGTCACCGATTTTTGTAGTACGAAGCTCATTATCGAGCTGTATTGCCCTTGCCTCCTTGTTGTTTTGAAACTGGTTTTCAACCCGGTTTTATACGTCGCGAGCGTTGCCGCCTGTCTGGAATGAAAGCTAAATAATGATGAATATCCTCCGTAAGGATCCCGTTGTATTGATCATCGACTAAATAGCCAAGTAAATTACAAGATATTCCTATATTCAAAGATTACATAATTTGAATATTAACAACTATATAGATGTTTGTTGTAACAGAATTCTATCATTATCTTTATTGTGAAGCATTTCCTCATACTTCATAAAATAAAGTAATTCAACGTTAAAATAATTATAGTATTCAGTTCTCATGGATTTTCAATTACTCAAAATAATATTTTCTAGTTTGTTAAGATTTAGAAGAAAAAAATTATACATATATCTATACATAAAATATCACCTAGATTTCTATCTAATTTTTTATTATTAAAATTTTCATATATTTTCATCTTCCACACATTCTTACAGAAAATATTAGTTAAATATCATAATTAATTTATTTTTGTAGTGACCATGGTGACAATTTTTTTTTTTTTTGCATTGACATATTATACTTATATGTGTATAAAAGTTTATTAGTTAGCCATTGGGTGTCAAATTGGGTAAACCAATCCAAACCAACCTAAATCCAACTAAACAATTTGCTTAATGGTTATGAGTCAATCCAATCCATTAAACATATGGCTTGGATCAACTCATAACCTATTTTAAACTAATGGGGTTGTTGGATTACCCATAGTAATTTTATTATTATTTAAATAAGTATAATAATTGTTAATTATGACATCATCATAATCATCTCATCACCAACTTCATCACGATCATGATCATCGATATTATGTTGTAAATTTTGACGGGAAAATTTTGGCGGAAAAATATGTTATGATGATGAAGATATTATGTTTTAATGTAATGATGTTAGTTTTATGTTAATGAATGCTGATGAAAGACTCTGATAATGATAATGATAATGGTGATGGTGATGGTGATGTGATGATGAATCTAAAATAATGAAAAACAATTAATTGGTAAATTGTTTATCTATTACAACTCAATAACCCATAGAAAAATTTAACCATTTTAACTCAACTCATTAAACCCGTTAATCCATTAAACTCATTAACCCATTAGAACCATAATATTCAACTCATTGGATTAATAGGTTGGATTCGATTGGGTTAATCCATAATATTTAACCCATTTTAACATCCATAGTTAGCAATATAAATGTTTAGGGATTTATTTTTAAAAAAATCAAATGTATTATTCTAAAAAAATATAAAAGTACTACATTTTATACTTTTGTCATAACCCATAGAAATATATCATATTAATAAAAAACAACATCTATAACATAATTGATTCTCTTAGATTTTGATTGGTAAAGAATAAAGGAGAGCATTATGCTCAATGCTCATCCAACCATGTTTATTTTTAAAAAAATTTAGGTGAGCATTTAGCACATGTTTATGCTCCTAAATGCTCATCACCTCTATGCTTTCAGAATGGCATTTTTAAAATAATGAGACTAAAAAATTATAAAATTAATAAAACTTAATTGTAAAATTATTTTATCTATTAGTTAACCTTAAGAATATATTTATATTCATTTAAAACTACTTCTTAAAATTATTTTTTCTTTTACTATATTTTAAAATTTATCAAAATAATTATTTAAATATCAAATTAAAACCATATTTAATCTAATTTTAGTTTCATATTTTTAAGATATACATTTTTAACTGCTAATTACTATTAATTTATATTTTCTATTTTATAAAAATTGTAAGATAATTTATTTATATATAGAAAACTTGTGAAATAAATTATATAAAACTGTTTATTATTTTTATAAAAATAAATACTTATTATACTAATTTTATATTAATGGTTTTCAATAAATATTTAAATTTAAAAATATACATATGTTAATTTTAATATTACAACTATCTATTAATTTATCTTTTCTATTTTAAAATTTATAAGATATTTAATATATTTGTTATATATGATAATATAACATAAATATTTTTATATTATCACATTCTGTTTTACCAATAAGTAAATTATGCATATTAAAATAAAAGCATACAACTTCTGCAGCATACTGCTTATGCTGCATACAACATCTGCTAGACTATAAGTATTTCCAATCGGGACCTTAGACTATCAACCATGGTTTCAACATTCAACATCCCATTTTTACTCCACCTCATTTTCTCTTTCTTCCATCTCATTATTCAACACTCATATAATATTTATTTACAACATTTTAATAAAATTCAACACTTTATTTTTTTATGTAACGTTAATTTCTAAATTCAACACTTTTACCCACCAGATATTGTTTCATATATTTTTTATATTTCATATTTTTGTAATTATATTTAATAGCAATTAGTAATTCAATTTAATTTCATATATTTTATATTTTTCATATTTTTGTAATTATATTTAATAACAATTAGCGATTGATTTCATATTAGATAAATTAGAGTTAAAAGAATAGATACTTTAATAATTTTTATATGTTCAATACTCTACCCCACCATTTATATTTTATAGTTTTTATATATTTATAATTTATATTACATATTAACAAAAATAAACAATTTGTAATAAAACAAAATAACTAAAATGAATTTTTTTGAATTTTTTTTGTTTTTTGTTTTTTGTTTTAAATTTTTTTGCAACTAATTTATGTATTCAAAAACTAAATATTTTCATTATAAAAAAATTAGTTAGTAGAATTTGAATGTTAAAAGAGTTATTATTGGGATTTATTGATATTTTTTATTTGTCTAAATCAAATCAAATGAAATACATTTTTATTTACAAGTAAAGAAGATGATGAATTTTGGTATAAATTTATAAATATAAAATAAGATATTATAAAATAATTGGATTCAAATTATTTGGGTGAAAAATATCAAAAATCACAACACCTATATTTTATATATTTAATTCAATTCCAAAATTTTGTGTCCAATTATAATTTGCCATGTGTCTACTTCTATCTCATCCGTGACTATTCAACAAGTTAATGTATTCAAATCCACCTCAATTTTTATTTTTTAACTTACCATTGTACTACTTCAACTGTTGAATGTTTTTTTATCTAATATCTCATTGTAAATAGTCTCTTATCAAACTAAAAGTCACCACATTTTTAAAAAAAAATAGATTAGGACGCATATCCTTAATCCAAATCTATTAAAAAGAAAAAGAAAGTTATCGTATATACCAAACTTGTCATATTCATATTAGATGGAATATTAGGAGAACGAGAAGAAGATAGGGGAAAACTTACACGATCACCAATTTTTTAAAATGATGATATAAAACGAATAAAATTATATTTCTAACCAAATTTTTCGTTTCATGGTTTAAACCAAAATTTTGAAAAGTATTAATGTTTTTGAAAGGAATTTCTACTATTTTGGAAACCAAAGAATATATACGAATAAATAAAAATAAGTTGGAGGTGTAAAATGGCGTGGTTTTCTTGGAATCGCATGAAAAAACCAAAGAATCAAGGTGAATTAGGATTTCGTGATTTACATAACTTCAATCAGGCATTACTCGCGGGCCAAGTATGGAAGATATACTCTCAGCCAAATAGCTTTGTATTCAAACTCCTCAAACATCGTTACTTTGAATCATGTTCTATCTTTAATACTTTATTTAAATTCGGTTCTTCTTATGGCTGGCAATCTTTATTGTTTGGTATGAAGCTACTTAAACAGGGGTTGGCAGTCAGGATTGGAGACGGACATGATACTACATTGTTCGATTCTTCTTGGCTGCCTTGCTGGCCAGAAAGACCTCCCAGCCTCACGAGTCCCTCATACAGTTCACTACGAGTTCAAGATTTGATTGATACTCAAATTCGCCAAACATCGTTACTTTAAATCCTGTTCTATCTTTAATACTTTATTTAAACCCGGTTCTTCTTATGGCTGGCAATCTTTATTGTTTGGTATGAAGCTACTTAAACAGGGGTTGGCAGTTAGGATTGGAGATGGACATGATACTGCATTGTTAGATTCTTCTTGGCTGCCTTGCTGGCCAGCAAGACCTCCCAGCCTCACGAGTCCCTCATACAGTTCACTACGAGTTCGAGATTTGATTGATACTCAAAATCGCCAACAATGGAATGATATTTCTTAATCATCATACATTGCTCCTTCAGATCATTACTTGATATGCCAAATTTATCTCTCTTCTATACTTTTGGCGTTTCAACAGAGATGGCTGCTATTCTGTACGGTCAAGCTAACATACATTATCTACATCAGAAGTGCAACCTACTACTACCAATGTCCCTATTCCTATTTGTACGGAATTATCTTTGCTCATTTGGAAGTCGTGTTTACCACTCAAATTTAAGCATTTCCTTTGGCGGCTAGGTTCAAGATCTGTTGCGGTATCATCTAATCTGCTATGTCGCCATATCCCGGTTTGTATGGAGTGTGTCCAGTGTGATGATTCAACTGAAACAAAACTTCATCTTTTTCTTTGATGCCAATATGCGCAAAGTATTTGACGCCTTTCTGGCTTCAATGTTGATTCTTTTTTTGTTTCAAGAATACCATTGGTTCTATCATCCTTTCACTTTTAGAGCAGTTGAACTCTGCATCTTCTGAGGATAAATTGGCCTTCATGCTTCCTTTCTTCATCATTTGGAGATTATGGAAATCGCGCAATACCTTACTTTTCCAACGCAAAACAATTGCGCCTTACACTTGCTGGTCTTTAGCTTACACCGATGCTCTGTCTTGGCACAATGCAATCCAACTCCCTAATAATCATACTTCGGCTGGTACCTGTTCATCTTGGACATCTCCGTCTTCTTCATTGGTAAAATATAATGTTGATGTTAGCATTCCTAGCCATGATATCGATTCTGGTTTAGGTTGGTTTATTCGCAATCACCATGTTTTGCATTATGGTTACGTTAAGTTTGAAGGCCGTGGACACATAGAGGAAGCAGAAGCTACTGCCTTACTATGGGGTATTCAGAGTACTTGGGCTCTTAATTTTCGGCAGATGATTTTTGAATGTGATAATTTACTACTTGTTAATGCTATTAACCAACGACAAGAGAACATTCGTCTACAGTTTATAATCAGTGACATCCTTCAATGGCAACAATGCTTTGATCAGTTTTCATTGCATCACATAAAAAAAGACTAATATATGTGATGAGAACAAAACTTGGGTTCATCTCCTATGGTGAACTCTTAAATTTACCACACCATTTAAGACCAACCAAAATGATGATTAGGATTAGTAAAAAAAGAAACATTAAATTATAAAGAAAAAACAAAATTGCTATAAAAAAATCAACGTAGGTTTTTCTTTTTTTATTATTTTCCTTTTTTCTTTAAAAACAAATAGTTATAAAAAAGGAAAGATTAAAATATAAAGAGAAAAAAATAGCTATAAAAAATGAAAAAAAGAAGTTAACAGCAAAAAACGAAAAAAATAAAAGAAAAAATGCAATAAAAATAAACATTAATATTTTTTTTAAAATAGCTATAAAAAATCAATCATTTAAGACCATTCAAAGTGATGATTAGTATTAGTAAAAAAGGAAACATTAAAATATAAAGAGAAAACAAAAATTGCTATAAAAAAATTCAATGTTGTTTTTTTTTTCTTTTTCTTTTTCTCTTAAAAAAAATAGCTATAAAAAAGAAACATAGAAATATAAAGAAAAAAAAGAAAATAGCTATAAAAATTGAAAAAAAAGAAGTTAACAGCAAAAAAAGAAAAAAAGAAAAAAGAAAAAAGCAATAAAAATAAACATTAATATTTAAAGAAAAAAATTTCGATGAACTAACAAAATAAAAGTAAAAACCAACGTTCATTTAAAGAGTAAAAACCAACGTTATAAAAATTAGAATAAAAAATGGAAAAAAATAGAAAAAGTATAAAAAAACCAACGTTAACAAAAAAGTCAATAAAAAAGAAAATATTAAAATTTAAAGAGAAAAAAGGAAATAGCTATAAAAAATGACAACCAACTCTTAACATAAAAAAGGAAGAAGAAGAAAAAGACTTCATTACTTCGAACTCTATAAATAAAAATAATGAACATCAAAACACATAAATTAGAATCTTTATTAAAATAAGGTTTGTGGTATTACTCTTTCTTATCTTCTTTAAAATAAGGTTTAATTGTTCTATTTTTTCTAGGGCAATTTTTGATATGGTATTTATATTAATCTATATAGGTACAATGGAGAGTAGTCACTTAAGTGATCAAAAAACTGTTCCCGCTAGTCAAGATGAATCTAATTTGCAAGTATCAGGTGAAATCAGTTTGTTAAGTCAAAATTCGGATGAGTTTTCAGCCGAAGAAAAAGGTACACTCAATGATGAAGATGTTTCATTCAGCAATGATGATGATTATGCAATCAGTGATTTCGGTGAAGAAAAAGACACAAGAGCCAACAATGAAATATGTATTGGAAAGGAGTTTAGTTCTGATGAGTCTGCATATAAACTTATAGAAAGTATTGGAAAGGAGTTTAGTTTTGATGAGTCTGTATTGGAAAATGTGTATATGACCATGAAAATGAAGTAGAGTGGTTATCGGCATGGAGTGAAATGCTCGAGAAGCATGGATTGACAAAAAATAAATGGTTGCATGATTTGTTTGAGTTGAGAGAAAAATGGACAAGGGTATATGGTCGCCAAAATTTTACAGCTGATATGATGAGCACACAACATAGTGAAAGTATGAATAATATTTTGAAGAAATACTTGAAGCGAGGTTATAACTTATTGCGCTTCTTTGAACACTATGAAAGAGTGTTGGATGCAGGGGCGGATCCAAAAATTTTTTTAGATGGGGGCATACATATATTTTTTACTATACCTTTATAAAATATAACAGTTAAAAAACTACAATAAAACCAAACGCCTCAAACATAAAACATATGATGAGAAAAAAATTCATAAAGAGTTATTTTGCTATATGTCATATCTTGAAATTTTTATCACTACATCATTTGTTACTTTATCAAAATTCTCTTTTTGATAAGACAAATTAGAAAATCATATAGAAATTAATCCCTCATGTTTACGTCTTCACAATATTTATAGCAGAAAGACATATCTCAATTGTAAATGTGGCTACATGTGAAGTTAACTTCAAATACCGATAAATATGCGATAAATACATAAAAATATGAGATAAATTGTTTTTTAAAGACAATAAAATAATGTTTTGTAGTAATGTGGAATTCACCGATTATGGTCTTATATTTTTATTATTAAATATTTAAATTCAGTTAAATAAAAGTTAAAAATATAAAAAACAGTAGGGTGCACTTGCCCCATTGTTTTATAGTTGTGTCCGTCCTTGGTTGGATGATCAACGATTTAAAGAATTAATTGCTGACTTCATATGATGCATACCTCACCGGTCTTATCGGCTCTTGTAGAAATGTAGGGTTAACCCAAGTTTTGTTCATGATACTTTGTCTCGAAAAGCTTTAACTTCGATTAATCATTATTGTCCTTCATTTTTATTGAACGCTGTATACACTGATCATTAATGTAAGTTTAGTTGTTACAAAACAATAAAAAAAAAAAAAAATCAAATGTATTTCGTAGAAATTTAACCATTATATAAACGGGTATACTAGGCCGAAATTGGGCTTTGAGCCCACAATGAAACATTCAAATATAAAATATAGACTTTGAGTTTCAACCAAAAAGAAAAAAGAAAAAAAATCTGAGGACGAAAACAATCCTTCGTTTCCGGCGAGTTTTCTCCAGTGATCGGCAAAGAAACTTATTTCAGGCATCCAAAGAACCGATTGTAAGTTTCTCCGATTTTAAACTTAAACTTTTTGCTGTCTACTCGCAATTTTTTGACTGGTCTTGTCTTGTCTTGTTCTCCGAGTTTCATTTCATAGCTTGCCCTTATCTTGAATCTCAGTACGAATTTGCTCTGTCTCTGGAAGATTATCGGTTTCATTAGAAAATGGTGCAAAGTCAGTCGTTAAGCACATTTACAGTCTGTGGAAGTGTACAAGTTTACAGCTCGTGGAGGAATCATTTCAGTTCTGGGAAATCTTTGAGATTGATTGGTGATCGATGTGTGTCATGTCAATTTTTGCGTAAATCATCACTTAGGAACCATTGGAAGTCACTTAAGCAAAGAAATCTTTCGAAGGTTGAAGCTAGATGGCCATTTCAAGGGAGTGACCAAGGTCTAGACCCGAACTCTGAACGAAGCGAGAGTGCCAATGAAGATATATTGATCTTTTTCTTTCAGCTAGATTTGGCTACTCGTGTGCAGGTTTGAATTAAAGATTGTTTTCTACGGTTTTGAGTTGTTAGAATGCTCAAAATGTTTCTGTTTGTGCTGTTTGAACAGTATGCACTCAATCTGGAACAATATGACATTGCGCAACAACTAAGAGAAAAGTTGACTGAGGTATATGTCTTGATCTTTCAGTGAGACAAGTTTTGAACTTCTGTTTATGTAAAGATGTTAGCTTTTTGTTGGAATTACTTGTATTCTTGCTTATTGAAATTGCAACATGAGTGAATAACTGGTATGTTGCTGGTAGGTGGAAGAGGAGGCGATAAGGCTTCAAGAAGGGAAAAGAGGATCATCATCGAAAAGTGAAGCTCAAGACAAGGGTATTAGCATTATAAGGCTACGGTGAGCAGATACATTATGGCGTCGTCTTTCATATGTTTACTTTCTTTGTGTGTAAACTTTGGAGTATGTCATCATCATAGTTTAATTGATATAATTACAGTGCAGATCTCAAAAAAGCCATTGACAGCGAGGATTATGGTTCGGCAGCGAAGTTACGAGATGAAATCTCAAAGCTTGAGGCAGAATCATTAGCTGTATCTGCTAAAGCCTTGGCTTTTGAGAATGCAGAGTATGCATTTCGTTTGGGACAGAAACTTAAACACAAAGCTTTTGGTACATTTTTATGTGTAATAGTTGTTGTTTCACTTTCACATTTTAGGGATTTGCATTGATTTTTTTTTTGTGTGGTTATCATATGGCTTTAGGTTACCATGCTGTAGTTTGTGGTATGGATCCAATTTGCTGTGAATCAAGCTCCTGGATGGAAGCTGCAGAAGTAGAAAAGTTGCCTCGTGGATCCAATCAACCTTTTTATCAGGTTCTTAATAATACTAAATTTTGGAGCGTATAATTGGACTGTTTAATTCATGAAGATCTAAAGTTGTTGCTTGTGTCTAGCAGGTTCTAGTCGATGTTCGCACACACCCAGATCTACTAGTGGCATATGGTGAGCTCCCTGAGAGTATTTTGAGTTTAATAATTTGAACTGTATATGTATGTATAACTTCGGATCTCATTTGACAATGGATCTTAAATTGCAGTTTCTGAAGACAATCTTTTAGCTCCTGAAAAGCCAGACAAGGTGAGTAAACTTAGTATGGACAAGTGAATCGGCAATGTAATAGTTTCACTCATGATTGTGGGGAATATACAGGAAAGATTTGATCATCCATACATTTCATTTCTCTTTTATGGAGCGGACACGGCTGGAGATTTCATCCCTATCCAACAACTGCGTGAGAAGTACAACAGACCCAGGCATGAAGTTCCTTTTGATTCACAGGACGAAGATAAAGATGTGTAAAACCTAAGGGTTAGCTCAAAACAAGAACTTTGGCATTAGCTCAAATTAATCATCTAGCCACCAACTAACTCTGTTCTGTATATGAATGCTTTGTGTATAAATGTCAAGGTCTTCATCCTAGTGATTTATCCTGAGAAACTGCAAAGTGTTTAGACAAACTCTCAGAATGATTAAACACTATGGTAACTAGATGATCCAAGATTGGAATTAGCATATAAAACTCCCCGTCAGTGAAACACTTGAGCATCCAGATTGGAATGCATGCAAATGAGTTTTTAAAACAATGGTTAGTCCAATGGTTAGAACAAACTACTATTACACTAGTTTTTCATATAGCTACAACAACGCAATGAATCATACAATATGGTTATGGATGTGAGAAATGCTTTTTTGCTTGGAAATCTCACAAAAACTGTGTACATGCAAGCTTAATTGACAATCATAATCTTTCTCTTACTCATTTTTATTTATTTATTTATAATAAATGAATATTTTGTCAAAAATGAATTTCATTATAATAATTACAATTTTTGGGACCTTTTTTTGCAAATCTGTCTTACGAAACGGACCATTTAATTTAAACGGTTTTTAAAAATTAGAGTTGGACTCCTAAGTTGTCCACTTCTGTCCACCTCTCGCAGCAGTAGACAATTAAATTAAATGTGTTCTGCAAAAGAAACTTTCCATGAAAAATTTATATACATTTCACGACTTTTCTTCACCGAGTAATCAACTCGTTTACAATTTGTTCCTTTCTTTTTTCTTTTCCATTGAAGGATTTTTAAAGCTTCTTCAATGGTTACTAAAACGACTTCGGTCGCAGCAGTTGCATTTGTCGTGGTTCTGGTTATATATGCTGCTATCTTCTTCTCCATCTCCGATCCTCAATTAATTCGTTCGCTAATTTTCTCTCGAGGTATGTAAACTGTTGTTTGAGTAATTATATGACATTTTTGATTGAAAAATATGTTTGAAGAACCATAAAACACTCAAATTTATAGAAACTAATCAATTCTAAGGAGGTAGTATCGTTCCAATATTTTCCACACTCAAGCAATTTTCTCACACTCCCATCACTTTTCTTTTCGTTTTACCTATTTTCATAACTTATTATTTATATCTTACCATTTTATGCAATTTTATATCATAGTGTAATGTTGTATTAATTAATATGGTATGTAATATATATCTAATGTATGTTTTAGTTACTTATACAAGTTTTAAAACTTAGTTAAATATACATTACAAAATATTAACTTTTACAAATACAACATGAGGTATTTTTTGTTAAAAAAAAACATGAGGTTTTAGTTGGAGATTCTCTTTAGAGACCTCTAAAAACACCCAAAGTTGATTTCACGAGTAGAGAGGAATTATAAACCATAAATGCTTTTAAAACACAATTAAGCAAAGCATATTATAGAAATGTTGTGATCCTTAAAACTTCTGGGTTGAAAAAAATATTTTGATTTTATTACTTATTATGTATCAATACGATGTTTTTTGTAATTCAAATAAATTAATGTTTTTGCGTTTCTATGCAAAAATTTAAAACTATATACTATTTATGTTATGCACAATAATTTTATTGATTAAATTTATTATATTTAATATTATTTTTATATAAAAAAATAAATTAATTAAATGATTTTACCAAAACCTAAACATAAGTATTGTTTTATAGGCACATTACAAGATACATGGGACTCGCGAACGATAGAGCAGACCCCACAAGTGACGACTTCTTCAGCAGCAATCACATGTGACCGATCTCAAGCTGATTACGATCTCTGCTCAATCAACAGTTCATGTATTCTTGACCCTAACACAGGAACTATCACTCTCGCGACATCAACATCGCTTATCGAAAAGATCAGACCATACCCAAGAAAAACAGACAAATGGATCATGCATAGAATCAAAGAGCTAACACTAAGCTCAGGTCCATTCAACCTGACCCAATCATGTGACGTTACGCATGATTTACCAGCAATTGTGTTCAGCGCCGGCGGTTACACTGGAAACATATATCATGACTTTGCCGATGGTTTCATTCCGCTTTTCATCACAGCTAACTCGATCTATCCAGACCGCGATTTCATCCTCGTGGTAGTGGATCCTAAGGAATGGTGGATGCCTAAATACAATGATATTCTAAGTAAGTTTAGCAAACACAAAACCATATTACTCGGTAAAGAAAATGCTTCTATCATTACACATTGCTTTAGTTCAGCCATTGTGGGTTTAATTTCACATGGGCCCATGACAATAGACCCGACCCGAATTCCCAATTCCAAATCATTAGTGGATTTCCACAGTTTAATAGACAAAGCTTTCAACACAAACTTTCTAGTTACTAAAACCTCCAAGCCTCGTCTCATATTAGTTAGTCGAAGTGGTAATATTGGTCGAGTGATTTTAAATGAGAATGAGATCAAAGAGATGCTTGAAGATGTTGGATTCGAGGTAATCACGTTTAGACCATCGAAAATGACGAATTTGAGAAAAGTATATGAACTCATAAAGTCGAGCCACGGGATGGTTGGGGTTCACGGTGCAGCATTAACCCACTTGTTATTTCTTAGACCTGGTTCTATTTTCATCCAGGTTGTTCCGATTGGATTAGGTTGGGCCAAAATATGTTACAAATCACCGGCTGAGGCAATGGAGTTAGAGTATATTGAGTATCCAGTCAATATGGAAGAAAGTAGTTTGGTAGAAAAGTATACTAGAGATGATTTGGTTTTGAAAGATCCTATAGCATTTAGAGGAATGGAATGGAATTTGGCTAAAATGAAAGTTTATTTAAAAGAACAAGATGTTAGATTGGATGTTAATCGGTTTAGGAAACATATTAATAACGCATACAAGAAAGCCAAATCTTTTATGGACATCAACGGCTGATTTAAGTTTGTATTTTTATATATGAATCGATTTGTTTTGTTCTTTTAGCTGTAAAAAACAGTAAGTTGTTTTCTTTAATTTTTTGTATGCACAACTATTTCATTTTATATTGACTGATTACATCATAAAAAAATAAATTTGGACAAACCAACTTGCAAATTTAAAACAACAACATTAAAGCAACTAATACAATAGCTTAAAAAAACGAAAACTTTTCAAAGATTGAAAAAGTGTTGGACACGGATTCGACGAAGAATGTTGTTAAAACCAAATAATAAATCGATCTCACTTCAATATCTTCAACTGGATCATGCATAGAATCAACAAGTCTGATACCAATATGCAACACCCCAATCTTATAATCCTAACCAAACGGTTTACCATTTGGAAATTCAAACGGTGATATGCTTTTAGAGATTTCTATACTTAGTCGATTTTTAAGCATTTTCAATTTTTTTTTCTAAGTTCTTTTTCTTACTTAGCCGTTTTCATGCATATTCGATTCTTTTAGTGTTCTTAACTTAAAAACATTAATTCATAGAGAGATTCAATGAGTTCTCAATACAATGCAAATTTGCTATAAGCTATTACATTGAAACCGAAACTCCTAAGTTAAATCTACCCAAAATATTTACAACCATCCACCACCCTTCCCTTTCATTTGCCTTGATTCCGCGAGCTGTCTCACTCCTTAGCATCACTTGCGACTACAAAGGAGGCATAACCAATGCTATTGCTTAGTGAGTACAGTTTAATCCGCAACACTTAGCCACAGTAATCAGTTTAGTTCCCTTTAGAACTTTCAGTTCAATTTTATCACAGGTTTAACTTATCAGTTCAATCAGACTACCATGATAATCCGGATTCACCCAGATCGATCACCAATCTAACCATCAGTTCAATTTCCGCTTTAACAGTTCAGCTTTAAGCCCAGTAATCGGCATTATGCCATTTCAGTACAGTTTTCTCGGCATTATTGCCTTAACAGTTCATGATCCGATTGTTACACCATCCGAATCATGCAATACTTAGCCACAAAGGCTATCAAAATAGCAAAACGACACTCACTGCCTTAATACAGTTTCAAAGAAAGTCTATCTACAGTAGCTCGCACTCATCTTAGAAATTCGGATGATTCTGACTGATTCCTTGGTTTCTACGGTAGATCAGCTCGGATTCTTCACTATCACGCACCTTTCACGGTCTGATCGCACACTTCTTGGAATTTCTCTCTTTCTATGGAACTTTCTCATTCGAAGGTTCTTAACTCGCGTGAAATAGAAGAATGAACCGGAAGATCGATATTTATAAGCGTTGTGACGGTTTTCATGTGAGCCAACTGCTCCAATAATCGTCCAATCAGTTCCTGCCAACTCATCGATTCACGGATTTCATTAGTCAACTGCTCAAGCACATCATTTTGAGTAACCATCCACGATCTCATGCGTTACAACAAAAAATATTATATTGCAACAGTTTTTTTGTCACAATAGAAAATATTTCGTCACAATAATTTTATTGTTACGTTTTTGTTACACACATATTTTTTTGTGTGACAAAAAATGTCAAGATTTGCAACGACTTTATGTTGTAACTATTACGTCGTAAAATGTGACGTTATCAAAAGTAACAAAATAGTCACAATTACATACTACCGTAATGTCACAACACCGTCATATTTTGAGACACTCGTAATGTCACCGTTCTGTCACTTACAATGACAAAAATAGTGACAAAAAGTCACAGTTTTGCAACAACATTATATTGTAACTATTCCATCGTAAAAAGTGACATTATCAAAGTAACAAAATAGTCACATTTACATACTATAGTAGTATCACAAAATCGTTATATTTTGAGACTCTCATAACACAGGTCTGTCACTTATAGTGACAAAATTTTTGTCTCCAATTGTCGTAATTTACGACTTAAATATCATTCATAGAACGTCTTAGTTTATGATTTTTTTTGATAAGTCTCAGATTTGTTGCGTTTTATCACTAAATATGTGGTCACAACTCCATATTAATTTACTATGAATTTATCATCTCAAAATTTTCTAATTTAAAAAAAAATTTCATAAATTATATTTTTATTGTAGTATTCGTAAAAAATATTGGTTTAAATAGAATATAAATAATGGTAATAGGTTTATTTAAATTATGTGACAAGAAAATGACAAAAAAAATTTATTTAAATTAAACCAAAGGTAGTCTAAGTAAAGAATGAATAAATAACATGAAGGAAAGAATTAAAAACCAACTAATAAGGAAAAAAAAAAAGAAAAAGAAAAAAGAAGAAAGAAATAAACGAAAAAATAACTAAAACCAAACATAGAATATGCATACTAGCTCGATCCGAAAATGATATCCTCCATAGCTTCATTTCTTTTATTGAAAAAAATATTATCATCATGACTTTTTTTTAGTTCAATTTGAGTTCTTCCACGCGCTTAGTTAATGTTCCCACTTCATTATTAACTTCTAGACAATCTGGGATAGTTTTTTGAGACAATGAAACCCTACTTTGAAGTGATTCACGTCCAAATATGCGTCCTTGCTTTGATGTTCCAACAACCTACAAAAATATATATACAAAAATGAAGATATACATAACAAAAAAAAAACAAAAAGCTATCTTAGTATATATTTCGTTTTTTTCTTTTAAGGTCAAACCCTCTCCATTAGCGGAATCTATTTGCAATAAGTGTTCTTGAACATATTCATCATATTTTTCTGCTATCTGTCGTGCTCTTTGATCGACATAAGTTCCATCAGATTTTTGGTGTCTTTTTCAACACAGTAATAAAAGAAGAATCTTCATTGTTTCCTGCAAAAAATAAAAAATAAAAAATCAAATCAAATAAAGTAACAATTTTTTTTAAAAAAATAGAAAATTATAAAAAACATTAAATAACCAAATTGTCTTTAACTTTAGCATATGAACGTTAACCCATTAGGATCGAAGAGTTGCGAACAACGAGTTTTTTTGCTTTTTTTCATTGGCTTCTGGTGTTCTCCAATGTTCCAACATAAGTTTCCAATGTTTAGACAAAATTCACTCAGGTATTTTATTTTTAGATTTTGCGAGGCTAATCATTCCTCTAAGGCGGGTAACCAGACGTTTCAAAAAGTTTTGGTCTACCAAATTGTCAATTGAGGCATTCCATTGAAACTTTGTCTACAATACATATATCGTATAATATGTATAATTTAAATAAATAGTTTGTAATAAAGATTATATATACCAAAAAAATCTAACCTTAAAAGTTGTAAATCATGCTTGTTTATAATATGAAGGCACTTTCCTCGAGTTGTACGACAATCCCTTAAAATAACTTTCGATGATCTTACGAAAAAATGGATACTTAAGTGTTATTTTTGAACCTATTAAAATTTAACTTTATATGTATTTACATAATATAATTAATATAAAAATTTACCATTTAGCTCCATTCTTTCGAGATGGATGGAGTATTCACAAATGACGTTAAATTAATTCAAATTCTTCATCATTTTCTCTTTGATAAGAATTTGTAGCCCGTAAATATGGATGTCTTGGTGAAAATTTTTTTGAGAACCATCAACTTGAGAATCAACACTATGAAAATTTGCAGATTGAAAATTTGGTCCCCGTCTAAACGAATGTCCTCTTGTTATTAGTGTACGAGTCATCTACAAAAAATAATATATTTTAGAAATATTACATAAAATACATGCATCATATTTATATCAATGATAATTTTTTAATAACATGTTAATAAACCAAAATATATTATTCTAATTCACCACAACACAACAACGATAGACAATTGATGGCGTCTCACAAAACAACTTTTTTTTTTTTTGTCAACTCTCACAAAACAACTTAAATCCACTCAAACCTACAAACATCTAAACCTAACAAATTTATAAAAGATGGAAAAAGATAACTCGGCAAAAGAAGAGTGAATAATCACATTTAATTTTCAGTACATAGATCCATTGACAATATGCACAATAACTGGAAACTTTTAATAAACAATAAAGTTTAAACAATTGTGTGTAAAAAAGAAAAAATATACAAGAGCCGTTTGAGTTAATTTAACATATCGTTTCAATTTTCAAGTCTTAAGAAACAAATAAATCTGTATATTCATAATATTAAAATAGAATTTAAGATTAAATCTTCATAATGACACTGCTTAGTTATATTTGAGAGATATCAACATAGAATTTAAGTAGTCAAATAATATTAATTTTTTAAATCCAACACCAACATAGATAAAAAAAGGAATGATTGAGTTTAAATGATCGATGTTCTACACAAACAATTTAAAAGACAATATATTATAAATAAGAAATTCATAAAGCTATATAATAAATAAGATTAGATAGAAACCTTGAAGGTGAGATAGATCTAATAAGAAAAATCTGATTATGTGAAAGAGTTTATTAAAAATGATACTCTAGGTTTTTTATATATTCAAGTACAATACTAGGGTTATCAATATTTTTAACTTATTAAAAAATTTCAACAAACTGAAATTACATAATTTTAAACTTTTATAAAAATTATGGCCGCTTCTTTATTTTTAGATTTGGTGCTGAGTTAATAGGCCAAAATTTTAGGAAAAAAATATTTCTTTTGATCAAATTGTTATCATTCGAGAAGTAATATATATTATTAGGATTCTTTTCTTGTTGCCAATGTTGGGATTTTTTTTATAATGAGAGTACATAATGATTATGTTAATAGTGATATATGGCTAAAATCATTCTTAAATATGTAATTCATGATATATTTTTGGTCACGATATACATGATTTTATATATCGAATGTTGACACCAAAAAGTCAAATAGGATCTTTAGAATACAAGATTATTTAAAATTATGGAAATATATTAGAAAATGAAATTTAAAAAATCAATGTTAGAAATTTATAAATAATAAAACAACAAAGTATAAAATGTTACTCAGACTTTTCATCGGTAAATTCTAAGTGAGAATTTTCAATTTCAACATCAGATCCAATATCCATATCTTCTGCCATTTCATCAAGATATTCGATTTGAACATCTAGCGATGTTAGTATTTCGACTTGGAATGGTTCAACATTAGTAACTAATTGATCGTTTTCACATTGCATTGCATAAAAATTCAAATTTGGTTTGTGCAATATTTTCCCTCTTGGTTGTATTACGATTGTTGCTTTCCACCGTTGATCCTTTTTCAAAGTCAACTTTGGATATGACACATAACAAACTTGATCTTCCTGAGAAACTAAAATGAAAGGATCATATTTACCGTAACGCTTTGTTGTATTAACATTGATAATCTCTGACCTGTTTACACGAAGATCTTTTCCAATAGTTGAATCATACCAATCACATTTAAAAATCACAAATTTAAGATGATCTGGTCCAGGATAATGAAGCTCTAAGATCTCTCTAAATAGTCTATAATAATCAAGTTTTTCACTTGAGCCGCAAGATGATGTACCTTTCACACATATTCCATAATTAGCATTCTTTTTTTATATTTTTCATGGTCATATGTATATCCGACAAAAGTATATGGGCCAGGAAATAGTTTTAATCATCAGACCATGGATGAGTGAGAAGAGCCAATTTGGGTAGTAGTCGAAGTATCTTCCACCTGATTTACATTAAAGCATATTTTTAAGTTATAATAAAAATAACTTAACAAACATTCATAATTTTTAAAAGTAATAATAATTTCTTACGTATTTGTGTAACCAACTTGCAAAGTCTTTTTCTTTTAATAAGATCCTTTCACCTCCACTTATTTCGGGATTTGCAACAGTCCTTCTCTTCTCAAACAACCTAATATAAAAAATTTCAATGTTAGATCATTTCAAAAATTATGCAAGTTTATTGTATGTACTTCATCTATCTCTCAAACGTTCTTAGTTGTTTACAGTTGGGTTACACATATGTATGTGCAACATGGTAATCTTTATTTTGAAACCAAATTTCTGTTTCTTTACCACTTCCCCTTCTTATTCGAGATAACATTTCTGGAATCTCACCAAGCATGTGTGTTTCTCCTTGATTACATCCATCATAGCGTCTATCTTCTTTACACCTTCTGGTTTTGATGTGTGACTCAAAATAATAACCACCAAAAATAGAAATTTCTTTATTGACGTATTGTTCGACAATTGAACCTTCTACTTTTGCTTTATTTTTTACTTTTTTCTTTAGATGACCCATGTATCGTTCAAAAGGATACATCTATCTAACTTGGACAAGTCCTCTAAGTACAACTTCATGTGGTAAATAGATTGGAAAATGTTCAAAAACATAAAAAGATGGAGGAAATATTTTCTCCTAATTACAAAAAACCATACAAATGTTGTGATGCAAAATCGCAACACTATCTTTGTGTGACGTTCTTCTGCGTATGTCTCGGAAAAATAAGCTAATACCTACAAAAATAATAAAGTTATAAAAATATTTATATAATCATGTACATGCATAAACAAGATAAATTTGAAAAAGTAAAATTAGAACTAAATCGAACTCAAAAATTAAAATACTTACCATATAATGCTTCATGTACAAATTTTTCCATAAGCTCAACAAATGCAGTTGAAGCAACTGTTGCATTATAACATGACAGTCGTGACTTTTCAGTCCAATTAATTTTTCTCCGGCTAGATGACACATTTGGATAACTCGAACAATACCCTTCATAAAATTTCACATCTTTTTCGAGCCACTGTAGATTTTTTTTTTTTTTGCATCGGATTTTAGTCAAAAAATTAGAATTGGAGCCTTTCCATCAGCAGTTAAGTGTAGCTCTTTCCGATTACAATACTCTTTCAAATCAAGTAGTGATTTGATGTTATCTTTTGTCTTCCCTTGGACATTGAGTAGAGTATTGATTATATTATGAAAGAAGTTTTTCTCTATGTGCATCACATCAAGGTTGTGTTGGAGTTTGTGATCTTTCCAATAGGGTAGCTCTCAAAAAATACTTTGTTTATGCTAGTTGTTTGTGTCACCGTATCCTTTTAATCGCCCATGATTTTCTCCACAATCAACTGTTTTTGAACTTTATTTTCTTACTTTATTCCAAAGTTCCTCACCGGATAGTATATGAGGTCGATCTTCAGTCACAATATTCCCTCTTTAAAAGTTTTTCTTGTTTCGTCGGTAGCTATGATTTTCGGGTAGAAAACATCAATGACAATCGGACCAACTTGTTTTTCTACCACTCTTTAACTGAAATGCATCAGTATAATCTAAACAATAAGGACATGCCAATCTACCATGAGCTGTCCATCCAAAAAGCATACCATAAGCAGGAAAGTAACTTATTGTCCACATAAGAACGATTCATAAAATAAACTTTTGCTTGGTAGAACTATCATATGCATGAACACCGTTAGACCACAAATCTTTCAACTCATCTATTAGTGGTTGAAGAAAAATGTCAAGACTTTTCTTAGGATGTTTTGGACCAGGAACTAGAACTGTTAGAAACATAAAATCTTGTTTCATGCACATCTCGGGTAGTAGATTATAAGGAGTTAAGATTACAGGCCATAATGAATAATTATGTCCTGACATACCAAATGGATTAAAACCATATGTGCATAATCCAAGGCAAACATTTCTTGGCTCATATGCAAAAGGGGGGAATACTTCATTAAAATGTTTCCATGCTTCTCCATCTGATGGATGAGACATTTCTCTGCCACTCACAAGGTGTTCTACATGACATTTCATTTCTTTTGCAGTATTATCAGATTGATATAATCTCTTCAATCTATCGGCTACCGGCAAACTAAACATTTTGCGATATGAAACTTTTTCTGCCCGAGCCTTTTAGTAGGAAGAAATCTATCTTTTTTTACAAAATAAACAATTCGCTTCATAGCATTAGCTTTCCAAAATATCATGCAATTATCTTGATAAACATAAATTTTGTGGTAAGGTAAACCCAAAGGCATAAGCTTCTTTATATCATAGTATGATTGAATTGAATTGTTACCATCTGGCAAATATTCTTGTACCATATGAGAAATCGAGTCCATACAATTTTGAGGAAGTTGTAAATTATCTTCAAACTCATGACTCGAGCTGCTAAAGAAAGATGTGAATGACCTTCTTTACATCCATCATAAATTTGATGTTTTGCAGCATTCAAAAGACCGTAAATATTTTTTTGCATCATCATTTGACTCTTCCTCCATATTATCACCAGATATTTGTTTTGTATTACCAAAGGCATCTGAAACCATTGACACATACAGACTTACTAGATTTGTGTGCGATTCTGATCCAGAAGCATCTTTACCAACATTCTTAAACTTATCTACATTGTTTGAGTTATTGTCTCGAATGTTGTAATCTTTTTCATAAGAAATCCAAACCCAACATTCAAGCATGAAACCTCCGTTATATAGATTTGTCCACACGGTCTCCTCTTGCAATAGTTTTCCGTTTTCACATTTAAAACAAGGACAAAAAAATTTCCATTCTCAAGATACAGAGCTTGAAGTTTTGCAAATCTCATAAAATTCTCTAGTCCTTGACAAAATTCTTCTTATACTTGATTATTTGTACAGTCGATTCTCTCATACATCCAATGTCTCGTAAGATAAAGATTATTATTGGATGACATTGTGTAAACCTATAATATCAAAACTTAACTATGATAAAACAAAATTAAAAAAAATTAGGGAAAAAGAATACCTAAAAGTAATGATCAATGCTCAAGAAAGATTTTACTAATAAAAATTGAAGTTATTCCTCATATTACCCGTGAGGTATGTTTTTTACAAACAAAAAATTTCCTTTCCTTAATTGGAAAATAATTTAGAAAATATAGAGATAATCTAAAGTACAGAAAAAAGGAAAAACGAAATAAAGAAAAAAAAAGAAAAAAAAAAAAGATCTTCGACGTAATATTAAGAATATGAAATTAGATCTTCGACATGAACTTATGAACTTGAGCTTTGTTTTTCTCTTCTATTTTTCTCAACCAGAAAAAGTTTGTTTTGCCCTAAACTGATTTCAAAATATAGAGACCCATCTTCTAATATACTAATATCAAATTTGATTAATCGATGGATAATTTTAGTCTTGTTCCTCACCTGATTTTGTTTATGGATCTCAAAAACGGGATGTTTCTCGTGACAAACATCAGGGGCTTACTTCAAAACAAAGATTGATGTTTCACTTGTATAAATTGATTAGTGACTTGACTAATGTATAAATTAGGAATCGTGAATCTTGCCATTTGGAAGACATATAAATTTCAAGTATAAAATGTTCAGCCATGAATTAAACAGGAAAGAGGCAAAACTTAATCCTGAAAGTTGTAATAGATGGTTGATACAACCAACACTTTTAGCAGACAACCACAAGTCCCATGACCAGCTTCACATTTGCAGTTCTTGCCATTGTGCATCTTGCAGGAGGTAAAATGCCCAAAAAACACTTTGGCATCACTTGAGGCGAATGAGAATGCACAAATGTAATGACCATAATCATGTGTTTGGGAACAAGCAGACCTTAGTATAACAAAGGTTCTTGCACCAATCAAGGTCAGATTTTTTTCTTCCTCTTTCTAATCTTCTTCTTTGGTATATCTATGAAAGATTGTTTGTAAGACTGCAATCAATATTGTGTTTCTAAGTATCCGCTAGTGAATCAATTCTTCTTAGTCAAGAGATCTCTAGCTGCGAACCTGCGATTAATCTTCGTATAGATCTTCTGATATAATTTTTGAATCAAATTCCTGCTATGACATTTTTGTTTTGGTTACTAGAGAAGTTGTCCTTGTGGTAGATTACGTCATTTCTTTTAAAGTTTCTACAAGGTTCAAACAAACACAAGTTAAACTTAAAGCCACTATTTTAGAGAGCACTAGCGTTTATAAGATCAAGTGTCCTTTTACGTGAGAGCGTAGATTATCGGTTTTGCCAGTAAGAACCGCTAGATTTTCCCCTCTGTCGATTGCCTAAGCACATATAGTCAAGATCAGAGATGTATAAGAATATATGCACAGTAAATTGTCTATGTTTTTAAGGGACATACGTTATTGCTTTCACCCAAAGCCACCACATTAAACAAAGGAGAATTATTGGTTGTCTACGTGTGCAGAGAAACATAAGGAAAAAAGCAATAAAAGCTACAAATGTCAATGATGATGCATTACCTTATCAATATTCTCCAACATTATACTTCTAACTTCTGAAACTTGAGCCTTAACTTTTATTAGTTTTTCAATCTCCTCTGTATGGTCAACAATATACTTCATGTGTTCTTTTATCACCGGCCTGCATGGTCAACAATATACCTCATGTGTTCTAGATGAGTTCAGATTGTCATTTTACCGGCCTGCAATTTCATCGCTCATGGGGGAAGATCCTTTTTTCTGCTTCTGGTATATACTTTTTACTTGAAAACTTAAGACCTTGGCCCTGTTAGTTTGGCAGTAGCTAGCGGCAGCGACTGACAGTAGTGACTGTTTTTATGTCTGTTTACTGATCGTTGATCCAGCGACTACTCGCAATGACCACTCGCTAGCGATTAGCAATTGAAAATATTGATCCTTGTTTTTTTTTTCAGTGATTAGTCATTGTTTTTAGTCGCTGGATCAACGACCAACAAACGAACATGAATCGGTCGTTACAAAAATAAATAAAATTAAACAAAAAATAAAAGAGTAAGTAAATAAATTAAAAATTAAAAATAAAAGTAATTTAAATCAAAATAAAATTATGTAAAATAAAATAATAAATAATAAATTATTTAAATAATTTAGAAAATCAAATTCATTAAATAATCTAAATTATTTAAATAAATTATTAAAAAATAAATAAAAATAAATTAACTTTTTTTCAAAAAGTAAAATAAAAAATATTAAACATACTTAAAAAATAAAAAAATAAATTAAAATAAAATAATATATAAAATAATTTTTACAAAATATTAATTAAAATAGGTTACAATAAATAATAAATATTTTATATAATATAAATAAATTAAATATATTAAATAACCTAAATGAATTATATAATTTTTTGAAAAATTAAATTTCAAACTAAATATTTCTAGAAACTTAAATAAAATAAATTAAACTTAAGGTAAATAAATTAATTTGATTATATAATTTATATTAGTTATATAATTTAAATTAATAATTAGTTTAAAAATATAAAAAATTAGTTTCAAGACGTAAGATAAAATAAGTTGAAAATTTAGCATAAATTAATTAAATCTATAAATAAAATAATTCAAAATTTCATAAAAAGCTAATATAAAATCAAATAAAAAATTATTATTTTAAAAATGGGAATTCTCAGTAGTACCACAATAATTAGATATATTCCAAAAATACCACAATTTTTTCCAAAAATACTACAAAATGTTTTTGTTCCCAAAATACCACAAATTTGAAATAGCTTTAAAGTTTATAATTTAAATCTTAAAACCCTAATACCAAACCTTACCCCCTTCAAAACTGAACCTTAAACTCTGTTTAAACCCAAAATTTCAAATTCTAAACCCTTAATATTCACTTTTTATGTTTATGGTATTTTTGGAACATTTGGGAGTGTGTGATATTTTGAAAATTTTGGGTGTATGTGATGTTTTTGGAATTTGAACATCTTTTGATGATATTTCAAAAAATTTCTCTTATAAACAATAATAAAAATGAAAATAAATTAGTTAACTAAATTAACTATTAAATTATGTAAATTAATTAAATTAAATAAACTAAATAATTAAAATAAATTAAATAAATTATGGAAATTAAATAATCAACCAACAACAAAGCGATCAATCGCAGCGACTAGCCGACCGTGAAATGAACAACAGAAAATCGCTATCGCTAGCGATTGGTAGCCGCTACCGTTAGTGATTGTGAAACGAATAGTGCCTTAGTAATAATTTTGATTAATAACAAGCTTCAAGGACGATAATTTATTAGAGAGAAATTGATCTTGTTTTACTTTAAGCTGATTATATTGTGTGAATGTGAGTAACAATCCTATTACACTGAAAATGAAGTATACAGCCATGAGAATTTGTATATTAAGCAAGTATTTGCTTTATCTAACAAAGGCATTAGTAGCTTTGTCTTAGTTTTTTCTCATTTCCACAAATGTCCTAGTTCTTGTTTTCTTCTTTGAATCTTTGGAATAACTTTTCTTGTTTTTTACAAATAGAAAAGATGGTAACTGATTCGATGTTAGACCTTCACTTCCACTACTACTTCGTACACCCCTTTAAGTGATTCTAGAGAAGATTAAAATCGACGGTAAAAAGTCCACATGGTCACATAAACCGGTCACAATGGCAAACAAGAACTGGAATAGACGAAGATAGTTCTTAACAATACTTAAGCCTATTGTAGTGATCGAGACAAAAGACGAGATGAAGAATAAGAAAGTTTCATACTCAATAAACAGCATGCGGTATAATCAACAAACCAATGATTCTTGATAATTATGAATCTGATAAAAATAATCATTTACCTGCAGTTGCGTATGTTGATGATATGTACTCATTTTACAAAGTCAAGAAAGAGGCCCAACCTTAGATGCATATGGAAATTCAAACTGATGTGAATAAAAAGTGAGAGAAATCTTAATAGATTGGTTATTGGATTTTTTGTATGTATGTTAGATTCAAGTTTTTGTTTTACTAGGATGATGATGTCCAAACAAGCTACTCATCGGTGTATTTTTTTCTTCACTGATGTTTTCAATGATTCAATTTAAGCATAATTACTTATAAGTATCAACTCTCATTTAGGTTTAGTAAATGTAATGTCACAAATTGTAACTCATATAATTGTCATAATTTTATTTTTAATCGGTGACTATATTTTCGAGACAAAAAGTCACAAGTGTTACTGCTAATTTAGCGTAACAATTACATGTACAATTGTGATAAATATTAGTCACTACAATTTCTTCATAATATTATAACTAACTAGTTATGAATTTGTGATAAACATAAATTTGTTAGAATACTGTAAATATAAGGGACAATTATATTTTTGCCATTTTTCATATACCTTTTTTCACCCCTGCCATTTTCAAATCACTTAATCACTTTTACCACTTTTTTAAATGGCAAAATGACTAAATTACCCTTATCTATTTTAACGTGATATCATTCCCTACGACCTAATTCCATAGGCTTCCTCTGACGTCAAACCGAGATACGCTCATCGCCTCGTCTTCTTCTCCCGTGATAAGTAAATCGGCGAGTGCATATCATCTCTCTCCCTCTCTCACTTCTTGTGATTGCGGATTGACATGGAGAGCTTACCGACGACCGTCCCGTCCAAATCATAACAAGGTTTCAGGTCCTTCAAGTCTCACAATACCTCTAAGAAAATCGGCAAGTGCATTGGAGAAGAAGAGTAAAGGGATGGAATGGCGTGTACGTTGAGGATATAAAGAAATCGTCCTTCTTCAATCCAGAGAGATAGAAGAGTAAAGCTGAAAGAGTTGAAGATGGAATATTCAAGAGAGATAGAGCTTTGTACGAGGTTTGTTTATTCTCCATTCTCCATTGTTGTTTCTTTTTATTGTCCATGATAATTGCAATTGAATGAATTTCGTTTTGCAAATTTCAGATCTTAGGGTCTTTGAATGTGATGGGTTGGGTTTGATCCTGTTACACATCATTTCTTTAGCTTAATTTTTGTGTAAACAATGCAACACTTAATTTATTTTAACCTTTTTAGATTATTCTTATAGTCTTAGAAGTTTA
>OVBE01000601.1:0-46031 GCA_900406425.1 Iberis pinnata | reverse complement strand
GTCGATCCATCGGTGCAATCAAATGTTATGGCTATTTTACTGAAGACTGGTCAAGCTGCCTCGCAGATGAAGCAGGTGCAAGCCAGACCGATCGGTCCAAACTCCCTGAAAAATATCAAAAAACTCAGACCGATCGGTCCAAGGCTGGACCGATCGGTCCAGACCAACCCGGAGCAGCCAGATCGATCAATCCAAGCCCAGACCGACCAATCCAGCCTCCTGCGAGAAATTTGGAGATTTTCCATATTTTTGCACATGTGTTCTCAAGATTTATCAATATTTCCTATTCCTAGTTTATTTCTTTTAAACTATAAAAGCCTTGTGGCTTAGGTTTTTATTTCTTAAGCTTTATTTTATTATTCTAAGTTTTACTGGGAGAAGAATCATGAACCTTTGTGGNTAGGTTCTTAGTCTAAATTTGTTCTCAATGCTTGAATTAGCTTGATCACCTAGTTCATGATTATAGGTTAATAAATACAAAAAGATTTGATTTAGAAACTTAACCTAATTTAAATGAATAAGTGTTATTGCATGCGAGAGTATTGTTTTAATGCTTATGTACAATTGAATCCGAGTTTTAATGCATGATCGAATTGTTTTAAAGACGGCGAGAGTTTGTCTCTGGCAATTCGATCATAGGGTTTAATACTCCGAGAGGAGATAAAACTGCATTCGTCTTTCATGTTCAAACTAAAATCCTGCATGTTAACTTGACTTTAAACCTGAATACCTACAGATTTCCCTATTGCCTAGCGTTTTATTTTTATAAAGTTTTAAACCGTTTTTAAATTAACGTTTTAATTCACAACCAATCTATTATTCTCACTTTAGCCATATTCGAGTTCTTAACTGAACGTGCATATCTGGTCTCTGTGGATTCGATACCCTTTACTGTGCTACTTTGAACTGTTCTCTGCAGTACTAGTTTATGATTAAATTCTTAACCTATCAAAGGCTCATGTAAATTTCTTCATCTAAAGTTCCATGAAGAAATGCATTGGACACATCAAGTTGACTAAGACTCCAACCCTTGATTGCTGCTAACTTAGAAACAGGTGAGAAAGTGTTTGTGAAGTCCAGTCCTTCTTGTTGAGTATAGCCTTTGGCTATAAGCCTCGCTTTGTATCTTTCCACTGTTCCATCAACTTTGTACTTGATTTTAAAAACCCATTTACAACCCACAACATTCTTCCCTTGTGGTAATGATTCAACAGTCCAGGTTTTATTGAGTTCCATTGCCTGAAGTTCCTCATTAACTACTTCTTGCCATTTTGGAGAAGTCATAGCTTGTTTAAAATTTGATGGTTCTGTCTCTATAGAATAGGATAAAACATAAGATTGATATATAGGTTTGAGTTTATCATATAATAAAACATAATGGATAGGATAGGGAGTTGTATGATGAGGAGAAAGAGGTAAATATTGAGTAAGAGAGCAATGGTATTCAGATAAGTAACCTAGAAGTTTTGTGTGACATCTGGGTCTATCTAGGATCAGCCTGGATTGTGATGTACTTGAAGAAACAGTCTCTACTGATCTATGTGCATTAGGTGGCTGTGATGAATGTGTATGATCTAAACTAGATGCATCATGGAATAGAACAAAAGAATCAGATGATGAAATAGGTAAAATAGTTGCAGGAAAGATATCTAAATGAGAAGAACGAGCCTGCCTATTTTTAAAAAGAAACTCTTTTTCATGAAAAATGACATTTCTTGTAACATTAACCACATTTGATTCAATATCTAATACTTTGTAACCTTTTATGCCTGAGGGATAACCTAGAAAAACACAAGGCCTAGCACGAGGACTAAATTTTGTTCTATCTTTAGTATATGTGGAAACATAACACAAGCAACCAAAACATCGTAGAAAGTTATAATCTAGTTTCCTAGCTATGAATGTTTCATATGGTGATAACTTTTGTAACAATCTAGATGGTGTCCTATTTATCAAGAAAACTGCAGAGAGAATACAATCACTCCAATAAGAAATATGAACATTAGATTGATACATTAGAGCACGAGCTACATTTAGTATTTGTTGATGCTTTCTTTCAACTATTGAATTCTGTTCAGGGGTATAAGCACATGAAAACTGATGTACCATGCCATTTTGATGCAAAAAAATATGTAAACTTTAATTCTGGGGCATTATCACTCCTAACAGTTTTGATTGTTAGCTGAAATTGAGTTTGCACATATTTAACAAAGATTGGAAACAAATGTAAAACATTTAATTTTGATTTCATCATGTAAACCCAAGTCACTCTTGTGCAATCATCAACCAAAGTGAGAAAGTATCTATATCTTTCTATTGATTCAACTGAAAAAGGACCCCATACATCTATATGAACTAAATCAAAAGGCTTATGGGACAGACTATTATGAGATATGAAAGCTAATTTATTTTCCTTTTCTAAAGAACAAATAGAACAATGACTAGGACTTGACTCTAATTTCTTATCTATATGTAAACTACCAGATAACATTTGCAGCTTCTGAGATGATGGATGGCCAAGTCTATTATGCCAAACATCCCCATCAACTGAAACAGAAGCACAAAGGTTGGTAGAGTTAAGATTGTCATCAGTCTATAGAATATAGAGACTATGTTGAAGTGTTCTCTACCAATCGTCAAGGCCTGAATATGGTCTTGAATAACACAAAAATCAGTGAAGAAATGCTCTAAATGATGAGCATTTTTAAGCAGACTACTAATGCTTACAAAATTGAAATGAAATTCAGGAACATGTAAGACATTTGTTAAGACTAATGAATTACTAATGGTTATTGTGCCTATATGAGTGATTGGGACATTAGTGCCATTAGGTAAAGAGACTGTTACTCCCTAAACATTATTAATGTGATTGAACCTAGATATATCAGAACACACATGTGTTGTTGCTCCACTGTCAATTATCCAAGAACCAGAAGATAATGAGTTATATAAGGATGTCAAACATTGATGTTGAAAAGTTAAGGTGTTATGTTCATATCTGAGGCTAGTGGAAGGAAAAGGAATATAGACAATAACATAACTAGATTCAACAGCCATATGACCATCCATAATGATAGAAGTAGCCTGATGATTCACTTCTGAATTTGGCTTATTAATTTGAACCTGTAACTGTTGGATAAGTTGTTTCACCTAAGAAGAAGTGAAGTTGTTGATATCAATTTTATCTTGATTTCCAGCTGAAGTAACATTGGCAACGGTATTGGTTTTGTTATATGTGGATCTTTGAGAAGGTCCTTGATTAGTAATTGGAGTATGTTCTCTCTGTGTTGTGTATTGAGAGTTGGTCTCTGACGGTGCTGTGTTTGGATGATTCCTATGGCTAGGTGGATAACCATGTATCCTGTAACATTTCTGAACTATATGACCTGTCTATCCACAATAAGTGCAAACTAGTCTCTATTTTAGCTTATAATTTTGATGAACTGAAGCTGCAAAAGCTGTGTTATCTGAATCCAAAGAACTTGAACTTTGAAAAACCACATTATCAGTCTTGGTAACAGGAATGATTGTTCTCTGTCTTTCATCCTGTGCCACCATGTTATAAACCTCATCCATTGAAGGTATTGGCTTTAACATGAGAATATGTCGTCTAGTTGACTCATATGACTCATTAAGACCCATCAGAAATTTGATTGCACGACTCCTTTGTTGCAGCTTTTCCCATAAATCAGCTGTTGCACATTCACATTTTTCTCATGTGCAAGTTGGCAATTCAACATATGTTTTGTATTCTTCCCAAAGAGTGATGAGATCCGTGTAGTAAGTACTAACATGTCTGGATCCCTGATGAATTTGACTTAACTTCTGCTCAATTTCATAAATCCTTGGTGAATTATCTTGTTTATAGCGACATGAAATGTTATCCCATATATCCTTAGCCGTAGATAGAAATAACAATGACTGTCCTATGTTCTTTGAAATGGAATTCAGCAACCAAGTAATCACCATGTCATTGCACCTAGACCAACTACCAGAATCCCTATGAGTAGCAGATGGTTTAAGAATCGTACCATCTATAAAGCCCAACTTGTTACGCACATTGAGTGTCATCCTTATTGATCTGTACCAAGAGTGAAATTAAGCTCCAGAGGTTAAGCGATCATATACTAAGACCAATCCTGCATGATCAGAACTGTGGAGGAAGTAAGGATTATCATAATGGTCTATTGGTTGAGTATTCGTCGAAGAGATTGGTTCTTGAGAAGACAATGAATTCGTCAATTGAAGTAACGAAGAATGTTTGTGCCAAAAAGAAGAAACAACAACAAACTTAGATCAAAGAAACGAAAGAAACAAGAAGAAAGATGATACTAATTTTATCGAATATGATTCTGATAAGTGCAATGAAGAACCCAAGAGCTCGTTCCAAGAACATCCAGCTAATTGATGAGCTCATGATTAACGAAATTAAGCTGAATGAAAGATGAGATGATGAAATCGAAGTGATTTCAGATGAAAAAGAAGATCGAGAATGAGATCGAGAATGAGAAATTAGCGCTTCCATGGCAGATTCTTCGAAGAACTCTCTGATACCATATTGAACTTTAAAACAGTAAAGTGTAAAAAGTTCATTGTTCTCATTAAACTGTAAAGTAACGTTACAAAGTTGTTTATATACAGATGATTAAGCTAACTAACTGACTTAACCAACTAACAAACTAGTTAACCACTATTTACAATCATCTAATATAATCATGTAATATGTGTGTTTTGGTAAAAAAACAGATTGGTGGTTCAATTAGCATTCTCTTTACACTAACAAATCGGAGCTTTGTGGAATCAAGAGTACTATAGATCTTGGTTTAAACTTCATGTACATCAACAAACTTTTTGTGTTCATTGGATTGGGCAGTTTTGATTCACGTGACTTCGAGCAGTCACTTGTTCGCAACCTGGCTTGCTTCATTCCTTTTAGTATGAACTTAATAACTTATACTGAATTTGCAGGAGAACCAACCGGATCTTGAAATAAAGATTTCTATTCACACAGACTCGAGGCACGTTGACTGTCTCTTTAACTGGTCTTTGCAGCCTGTAGACTCAGTCAAATATATCAAAAGGATCAGACAACATATCTAATTTAAATATTCTTGAGAATACAACAGTTAGACTAGACGAGGCTGTTTTACTATATTTTATATGATACTGACTCTCTTCATTTCGGCTATAGGTCTTCGTCAACAAAGACCTCCTATCTTCAAGGCGGTTGTGTCTCTCTCATAGACGTGATCCCCATGTTTCCTATCGAAATTACGATGACTTTGATAGACGAGGTTGGCAAGTAGACGAGGTGGCTTAGAAACGTGTTACTCAACTGATTCAATAGTCGGGATACCTAGCTGTTATCTTATTCCCCCTTGATACTTTAGACGTTCTCTTATGATCGTATTTGTGTGTCGTCGATACCGGCGATGTCCTCTTCTCCCTTTTTCCCGACCCCCAGATACTTCTCTGACATATCCTATTTATACTAATCCTTCTCTGACTCGACCCCGTCACATCATGAACAGTGACAGGGTCCGCGTGTCTCTCACCAGGTCAGGTCCTGTTTATATGTTTTGGGCTCTTCTTCTGGACCTTAATCAGATATTCTTGTTGGGCCTCAGAGTGGATGTCAAACCCTGGCCTAACATTGTCTCATATCAGTTTATTGCAACAAAGAGGCAACAGAATCAGATGATTGATACATGAATTTCCAAAGGATAGAGTTACTAGGAAGCAGATACTGTTTTGAAATGCTTAAGCGTGTGACGTAGAAAAGAACAGTAGTGTTTATGAGAATTTTCTTTTAGAGTTCAACAATCAAAATACAAAATCTTCACCATTCACTAATGAATTTATCAATAGTGATGCACATTGAATCTAAACAAAATTACAAATATAAGAAAAACAGACAGGTATATATAGCAGAGGGTGAAACTGTAAAAAGCATGGAGTCTCAGCCCCACAAAAAGATAACATAGAGAGAGGTCCAATTGATTCCCTGTTGCTACAAAAAGTTTTTTTTTCTTCTTCTGAACAAACCTAAACATTTTATGCATTTACGCCTGCAGATCTCTTTCCTAACACATTTGTTTCTTTCTTCAATGTCAGCTAGTCTCTCTTTCCCCATGTACAGAATACATACAACAAAATGAATAGAGCATAGCATAGCATAGCATCTGGCTTTTTATCTGTCAATATATGATGACTCTGAGTAGACCAGCCTGAGGCTCGGAATATTCAAGGCCTTCTTCTAGTAGGTAGCGCTGTACAGCAACCGGGAGTCTAGCTGGAGTGCGGGAACCCCTTGTGTGGTGGCCAGTTCCTACACATATGTAAACCTGAAACCTCTCTTGTGCTGCTCTGGCTCTGCTCCTCAACACACTTAGTTCATGCTTCAACACCTGAATTGCTTCGCTTACATGTAACCCATGTAAGTCTATCATTTTCTCATTCCCTCTACTGTTCCCTTGACCCACCGGGTTCCTGCGTTGTTATTTATCATCTCATATACATGTTAGATCAGATAGACTCTGAAAGATCATGTTTTGGTAAGGAGACACAGTGCAGTAAGGTAAAAAAAAGTCAAACCTCTGACGGTAAATGGCTTCTTGAGCTTTCTCATGAGCAGCCTTCATTTGCATATTATGCAACTGTCCCTTGACACTTAACTCTTTAGCTAGGGCCTTATTTCCAACAAGGTATGCTTGACGTGCCTATACTCAACACGAAACAACATAGTTTACATATTGATACAGATTACAGAAAGATGACACCTTAACAAGATAAAAACTAGAGGCCACATAAACAAGCGAAAATGTCATTCCCAGGTGATAATATACCTGGTCAAAGTATACATTCCGCAGACGTGCATAGTCACTTGCTTCCTCACGCAATTCAGAATACATATTTCCTGTTCAAAGCCAATCTATAACAAGACTGATATAATATATCTGTATATAAGGTTGTTGAAAAGAGGAAATTTACCAACTGCATCGCCAGTCTCCACCCAGACGGGAGCAGATTGATTTTGGAGCTTTTCAGAATAAATACTCCTCCCACGTCCACTTTTGTAAGCACCAATTGAAGCATAAGAATTTCTGCTTGAGCCAATAGATGAGTCTGCTGTAAATTTTTGTTCATATTTCCATATACCAGAATCCTGGGATGCTAACTTCCTAACCGCAGAAACATAATCGATTGAACCAGACTGAGGAACTGATAAGCCTGACTTGAAGAAAAGCATGTTATCCTTGTCAGCAGATTGGTAATGATTCCCAGTTTGTTGCAAATCATTCCCACCAAAATGGGCAGGAAGAGCAGGAAAATCCATAGGAGTTAAACTAGGAGGAGCAACAAAAGTCTTAGGGCTTATGTTCTGATTCAAGCCACCATCTACTTGTAGCTACAGTCACAAAACATGGAAAGTTCACAACCAAATCATTAGAATGAAAAAAAGAAAACATTAATGAAAGCTATGCATGCCATATATGGATTAGGATTTAGGAGTATACCTCAAGTTGAGTAAGCATCTCAACTGTCAATTGCAAATCACACCCATTAGCCAAATAAACTTCTGCTAGACTTTCAGCAGCAAATCCAGGGAACTGAGAAGCAAGAAATTCAACAGGGTTCAACTCAATTTCACCTATGTTTGGACTCTCGCTAACCACTTCGTTGATGAACTCGTGTCGCGAGTTCCTACTGAAAGGGTTTCCTTCCCTGTCATTCCCAGGAAGCTGTCCAGCATTCATGATTTGCTTATCCCAAGGCTTTGGACTCAAATGCAAGAAATTAGCTCGTTCAGGATCTTCCCCGAATGAAGACAAGCTAGTACCATTAGCATTATGTGAAGCTAATCCACGCACATATCCTCTACTTACAGAAGTAAACTTTTCAGCTTCATTAGTGTCATACAATGACAAGCTAGCTAGTGAAAAGCTCCCAGATTCATATGAATTGTCATCTTGAGTCATTAACTTGAAATCTGGAGTAATATCATCAGGAAGTTGGCGACTCCAGAACTGACGTGCTTCTTCATCTGACTGATGTGATACAGATGATTCTGATCGGTCCAAGACAGCTTTCCCTACAGAGCTAGAGGAAGCTAATATTCTTGATGACACATCTAAAGTGCTTGTACCTCCAGATGAAGGAGACCGTAGAGTAAATGGTACAAATTCAGCAGCATGAGGGTTTAACGTTGTTGGTTTGATACAAGCATTTAGCTTTGGATCACTTGACTGGGGTGCTTTCTTGGTTAAGCTCATTCTTCAACAAAATGGCCAATACAAGCAAGAGATAACTTGGGGCCAAGGAAGACTAAAAAAGTAGTGTCTTTTACCCAAAACCTGCAAAACAAATTGACTTTAATCACTCAAATTACACAGAAAAGTAACCACAGCACCTGACGCCTGACGGCAATCCAGACACGTGTGTGGGCTCAATCATATTACTAAACCTAAACAAGAAAAAGAAAAAAAACACTTTCAGTGGTTACACAGTTATAATTCAAGGCATTGCAGCCATAAGATTCCTAACTCGAGAAAGAGAAATTGAATGTAATTTAAAGCAAAAACCTGTAAGAAAGAACAAGACTTTAAAGCAAAATCCAAGACTCATTCTCAAAGAAAATCCAATTGGGTAAGAAATCCCAAATCAAGATAAAGTTTCGTACATGTGTAACTGACAAAACCCGAAAGTAAACAAACCTTTGCAGAACAAATAGAATGGATCCATGGAAGATAACGAGATCAGAGTAAAGGCTGCGAACGAAAAAAAAGGAGAGAGAGAGAGATTTGCAGAGCTGGTGAAAGTTTTAAGCTTGGTTGTTACCTAGGGATTGGAGTTTGGCTAAGCGTCGTCTTCTCTTTCTACACTCAAGCCTAGTTTTGGCTAAAGCTGTGACACCACCACCACAAGATTATAAAACAACACACCCAACCTTTGCGCCTCTCGATTTTGACCTTTTTTTTTTTTTTGCTATTTTATTTTATTTTATCTTTAATGCCCTAATCTCCGTCTTATGGCTAATAGTAATACTACTTCTTATAATTAGTCCTTATCACTAAATAAATGTATGCGACATCGTTTTAGCCCTAGTCTTTAAGAGTTATTATTGGAGATCTCATTAAAAAAATTATGGGGAATGGAATGTTTGGTATATATTAAAACTACTACTTGCTTACTCTCAAAGTCCTAACGACCATTCAAATTTAGACACACAAAATTTATGTAATATAAAGTTACAAGGTATATCTATAGTGTGTTTGTTAGACATTGAAGATTGTTTGTATATTGTGGCTAACTTTTGTTGATAAAACATAAAGCCAAAAGTTAGTAGGAAGCTCATGAGAGAGGACTAATGCTCTAACTCGAATATTTCCATACATCATTCAAATCTAGCTACTCACAATGATAGACTTTTGAGTATGTTCATTTAGACATTTATTTCTAAGAAAAGAGAACTAAAAAACAATAGATGACATAAGATCCCTACCAGTCTTAGATTATTATATCGACCCCATAGTTTTTCTTTTTACGGAAAGCTTAGTTCGTCCATTAGTCACATAGTCTTTTTGATGAGGTCATCAAAAGAGACTTTAAACAAACCAAAATCCGAGAGTGAGTACATGACTATCCAAACATCAATGGAAGATGAACGAGTCGAGAATATAGCTAGGAGACTATATAAATATACTTTGTCTATTCATAGTATGTACATTAAAGTGAAATGATCATTTCCGTTTTTGCTTGCTTTTTGAATTCAATTCTAATGTCTTTATTTCAAACATTCAGTTATTTTAGTACTTCGCGACCGTTGTCCTTAACCTCTTTCACAAGCTCTTGTCTTCCTCGTTTTGTAGACTCACAACAACTATCTAGTAAAACTTCAGTTGTCAAGAGAGTTGGTTTTGAAATATTCTAAATCTCATTCCCTTAAAGTGGGTTAATTTCTATAAGAGATATATACGTCTAGTGATTGTTTATTTTATCGTGTTGGTGTCCCTTTAAACTAGTTTTGAACCAACTTTCTAAACAGTTAAACAACCAATCGCAAGGTGTCACTAACAACTTGAAATTTTGATCATATGAATCATACAAACTATTTGTAACCTTAAGTCGTATACCATTTGATATCAAGGTAAATAAAAACATATAAACTCATATTTTTTCAGTCCCCTCAAGTGTAGATCCATCAATGTTATGTGCATGCTCATAACTAAAGATGTATTGAGATGTCAGGTCTTACCTGGTTTATAACGTTGAGAAATAGAGATTTGGCTAGAGGAGATTGAAGATGAAGATTTTCTTAAACCGTGAAATATTTTAGAAGATGTGTCAATCTGGTTGAGTTACTGAGTTGAACTGGGGATCAATCAGGGTGATAATAGTCATTATCGAGAATTTTATTTACTATTTGGTTTGGGGATAAGTTTAGCGATATGGAGAGTTTCATAAATTATTCCTAAACAAGAAAAAAAGAAAATCTCAAGGTTTAATGTCTTATAAAGTTTTAGAAACTATATAAAAAAGGCTAAGGGTCATAAATGAGAAGTAACACTCGTAGTTACTTTTATTAGAGAGATTCCAAAGGGTTTCAATGGATGAGTGTTCTCTTGGTCGTTTGTTTCAGTGGGTGATTCAAACAAATTCGTTATGTTGAAAAAGAGAAATTTAAAAATTACTCAAGTGGGACGCACAAAAACCCATGTTGGCGCTCAACTTCACTTGAAAAAAAGTTCAGGTGCATCAGTATTACACGTGGAGTATGCTAAGATGATCAGAAGTTTAATGTACTTAAAAATTGTACTAGACCCGATAATATAGCACACTTAGTAAATGTACTAATTCGAGGCGCCAATAATCTAGGACAATGTTCTAAAAACTATTAGGCACTAATCAAGCGGTGGACTATCGCCTAACGCTGAAATGGTTTAAGCGGAGATTAATCGGGAACTAGCAGTGCAACTTATTAAAGATAAAATTTATGTTTATATAAATATAGAGGTTATATAAATGGGAATTGGGAGATAAATATTAAATGTCATGTTGGCTTGGTGGTAACCAAGGGTAATTGAACATACGTTTAGTTACTACAATTTGATTTTTTTTTTTTTTTTTTTTTAACAACACTACAATTTGATTCTTTTGTGCTACATTTTAATAACTTTTTATTAATGATAAATGTAAAACCATAATTATACATATCTTTTTCCTCCTCTCTAGAAACCCTAGTCATTGTCCCCTTTTTTCTCTGCTTTTTTTTTCTTTCGATTTTCAGGCGTTTTGTAATTTATGTATCATTTTTCTTGTAATTTAACTCAAATAACACAAATTTATCATTATTTTATGGAGTTAAGCCAAAAATTAAAGTTTTAAGTATTTTTCGTTTTGGATGACCTTTCTCCACCGCCTCGGTGCCTCACATTACACTAAATAGAAGAAAATTCATTTTTTTAGATGTGATTTAGGACATAAACACTAGATAATGATAATTAGAGTGGTACACTACTTATGTTACACTAAAAATTATGGTATGCGTTATGGTAAAGAATCAAGCATTTTAGAAGGATCTAGTAATGAAAACTTAAATATAATAATTAATGTTTTATGGATATCGCACCTACGTGGCTAGAATCCCAAAACTAAATATGCTAAAAGCATTGTGAACCTTACTTTTTACCCAGTTCCTAGGATGATATAAAAGTGTAAACATGTGTGTGATAATGTAAGCATTAGCTTTGAATTATTCTATAGCTTGCAATAGTAAAGTAAAACATGATACTTCTGAAAAGAACTTACGAGATATATCATCTTTTGAGTGTTAAGTAGGGTTTTTTTGGAGAATGGAGATGAAACTATGTTTTCCAAGTTCACTCATGAAATACCAAGGATGTTCATGTCAAAATAAACACATTAAAACTTAATTTAATTTTATGAGAAACAAATCTGGGTTATAATTGTTGCTCAATTTACGTAATATATCATGTTCACCTTTTGGTCAAGTAAACCCGACATATATCAACAATGAGCGGTTCAAAGTTGAAAAATGATAGCTACTTAAACACAATAAATTTTCACATATGATCACAGAAGTCTATGTCTAGTCGATTAAGGTAATCTAGTCAAATCAGTCTGCCGATTCTAGTTTAGTCTTCATATGTTATAGAGAAATTTATATTCATGTGGAGATTGGTGGAACCAAAATTTTGACAATGATTATTACCAACTTTTCAGAGTTTTTTTATGCAGATGTACTGAATAACCTGGTAATAAGTGCCTTAAAAATCTTGTAACAAGTAATATAACGTGAAATATCCATTCATCAAAATTGAGTTAAAGTTTAATGATAAATAATGTTTCAAAGTGGGTCATTTAGAAAACTAAAAAAAATCACAAAATTTTGACTCAGTGTTGACTCATGTCAAGGTGTGTATTTAATCCCACAAAAACATTTGAGAAACTTCCCTATAGTACATAAAGGGATAGTCTTAAGTAGATGTTCAAATTAGTTGAGCATATGGGTGAGAGATAGGATACCCACACGACTGAGTTGTTGCCACTGCTCGGCCTGGTTCGGGCACGGGCGTAGGTCTAGGGCTTTGGAAAAAGGGCCGAAGTCTCAAAAAGATGTTATTTTTGGATTCCAAATAAATTGATTTCGATACAATTTAATTGAAAAAACAAGTCAAAATGATCATTAACCATATCATATCTTTCTATCATGCGTGAGTATGAAAGGTATTTAAGATCCCATGATTTTTGTCCACAATCTCGCGCATGTTTAACTTTCCCCGATTTTCAAATCAAGTTTTTCAGCAATATAATCGAGCATCCTCTCATTCATAATTCGAGTTTCTTCTCATATAAATTTTTTTCTTCAATCTCTCTCTTCTTTTCTTTAAAGCAAGTCTTATTCCAATGTTAACTTAGATTTCGTGTGTTTGCAAATCATTTTCATAACAATCATTTTATAATCACCATCGATCTCGCTACTTTTTTCCAATCAACTTTTTATTATTTATTAAAATACTACTTTTTGTTTTCTTTAATTTTTGTCTTCCTACAAATATTAGGTTCTCAATTCTGTACTGAAAATTCTCATAAGTAATTTATTTCAAGAAAGTTTTGTGTTTGAGTTTTTAATTTTTAAGACATAAAATGATATGATTATGGTCAGCTCTGAAGAGGAAAAGTCGAAACCTGAGCCAGAACAAAAGATCACCCGGTCCAAAGCACAAAAGCTAGCCAAGAAGACTCATGCAATGATCCATGCGGATTCTGAAGCTCTCATGGATGTGTTCAACATCTTCATCACCAGCTAGACAGAAGAACCAAGTAACTATGAATGAGTAGCTATATGATGTGATTCTGTACTCTTTTCCTTGGTGGGGATTTGGTAGGAGGAGGTTCTCCATTAAGGGTTTTAACGATGCAAATCACATCACTACGCCTAAGCTATTAAGAATAGTTACCTCGGCCAAGTATCTTAAGACACTTCTACATAATAAACGCTTCATTATTTTTTCTTCTTCTATTTTTAGACTTCTCATTGTTTTGCTCTGAGAACTACCTGTTTTTTTGGGCTTTTTCGTGTTCCCTAAGGTTCTTTTGCTTTGTCGCCTATTTAGGCTCAAACCCTTAACCCTTTTCAATTTAGTGAATGATTTTTAAAGAAAAACGCCTTTGTGCATGCAGTTATTAACTCATCGATTTTATAAATCTGAATTTCTTATAAGTGTTAATCTTACAAGAAGTTCTACTATACGTCGGCTCAAGAATTCCAAAACTTGGCCAAGTCGAATCCACTTCATCGCATCGTTCCATCGAGCCATCGTTCACCAGCATCGTCGTCTCGTCATGCCCCATCGTCTATCTGCATCATCCAGCTGCTGCATCATCGGGCCAAGAAACTAGGCCAGGTCAGTTAGCCCCATCGTCCGCACCAACCTGCTCTAGCCGAGCAATCCAGCCAGATCCTCGAGTCATTTCATAAGCAGTTGCATCATCATGCCAGGCCAGGAAGTTATTCCAGACTCAACTGCCGCATGTTCTGGCCGAGACTGCCAAGCCAAAGATCCGAGCCACATGAGTAGCCCAATAGTTTGGCCTAGCCACCCGAGCCATTCGATTGTCCTGATAATAGCCCCACACCACCTGACTCATCACCCGAGACATTCGACGAGTCTTCTTGGCCAAGAAACCTGATTTTTGGACCCGATAGATTTAACCACCTAGTCTTTGCTTAGAGTTAGCGATCCTAGCTTGTATCATATGGTATCAGAGCCAACTCTGAACCGAAGGCTGAGCAATTCTCAAACCTTGACTCTTTCTTTTTATTTTGTTTTGATCATCATTGCATAAACCCTAGAATCGTGTGTTGTGGAAGCCCTAGGACCCGAATCGAATCATCAAGCCTTGTTTAGGTTATTTATTTGGATCGCTAGTTTTAGTAGCATTAGTCTTTGTATCGCCTAGATAATTGAGAACTTCCATTATTGAAAACGGACCATCCATATGTTTGTCTTTGGTTTGTGATTCTTGAACGAATTACTGTGAGGAGCTTTAGGTATTTCAGGTACCATGGAGCTTTCAGCTGAGGCAATAGAAGCCTTAAATTTCATGGTGGCTCAACAAATCAAGGAGTCTATCCTAGCTACTGCAGCCAAACTCACTTAACAAATCGACCAGCTCAGTGAGAAGGTTGAAACCAAGATGAGAGATCTTCTGAAAGATCATAGCTCAAACGAAGAGGAGTCTTCTCATACTCCAACTCCTTCCGAAGTTATATGTATGGCTAAGGGAAAAGGACATGTTATAGCATCTTCTAGGAGACCAAAGAGAGATCCAACACCTCCTGGATCCAAGCTTAAAATGAAGCCTAATCGAAACCCAGGAGGAGGCCAAGAGACTGCTTTCAACCAACGAAGAAATCTAACTGGTTCGGATAGAGTTGAAAGACATCAAGAACATCCACACCAAAGAGAAGAACACATTGGTGGACATCCTATCTTCATTGATACTAAAAATGAGTACTATAAAGATAGAGACGCTTCTGATCATAGTCGTGGAGGCACAATTAGAGCTAGAGGCCGAGAGCATGAAGATCCAGCTTATCAACAACTCAAACATATCAAGATCAAGTTTTCAGCCTTCTATGGAACAAAAAATCATGAAGCTTATCTTGACTAGGAAAGGAAGATGGAGTCCAACTTCTTGTGCCAAGGCACTTATGAAGTAAACAAGGTCAAGATCATTGTTTCTGAATTCAGCGACTATGCATTACTTTGGTGGGAACAACTAGGACTCACAAGGGCTCGCCTACATAAGCCGCTTATATCCTCATGGGTCCAAATCCTAGTCCAAATAAGATAGAATTTTGTTCTGTCTTATTACCAAAGAGAGATACTCAGCAAGCTAAGGAGATTAGCGCAAGAAACTAAGTCTGTCCAAGACTATTATCAACAACTTGAAACGCTTTTGATCAGAGCTGATCTAAGAGAAAGAAATGACATGGTGATGTCAAGGTTCTTAGGTGGGCCCAACCATGAACTTCAAGAAAAGCTAGAGCTTTAAAGGTATGGCGATGAGATGGTGCATAAGGTCGAGTTGATTGAGGCTCGGAACAAAAGGCGATATACCAAGCCTAGTTTTGTGCCGTGTACTACCAAGCCAAGATACTTCTCCCACAACAAACCAAATGTCTCTAAGGACACCAAGCCAACCATTACCGTGACTAAGGAAGAAGTTAAGGCCAACTTTAAACCAAGGAGTGGAACATCATTAAGCAACACTCAGTGCTTTAGATGTCAAGGAATGGGTCATTATTCCAGAGATTTCCCAAACAAGAAGGTGTTTCTACTAAGAGACAATGGATAAATTGTGCCTCAAGAGGAGTCTAAGACTGATTCTAACCAAGAAGAAGAAGATGAAGCAGCTGTTGTAGGAGAGATGTTAGTGGCAATAAGAACACTTAGTGTTCAGAACCAACCTGAAGAAAAGTGCCAGAGGGAAAATCTTTTCCACACTAGATGCTTCGTCTTGGGCAAATTATGTAGTTTCATCATAGATCGTGGTAGTCGCTCCAATGCTACAAGCGAAGTCATGGTTCAGAAGCTTAACCTTGCGTCCTTTCCACATCCAAAACCTTACAAGCTACAGTGGCTCAATAACAAAAGAGCTTTGACCATGACTCATCAAGTCAAGATAACACATACAATCGACAAGTATGAAGACGAGGTTTTATGTGATGTCTTGCTGATGGGATCAAGCCACATTTTCTTAGGAAGGCTGTGGAAATCTAACCGTAAAGTGATACATGATGGCTTCACCACCAAGCATACATTCGAGCACAATGGCCGCAAGATCACTCTCCTGCCGCTCACGCCTAGTAATATCTACCAAGATCATATTCAAATGAAGCTAAAATAACTACTTTTATGTCTGTTTACAAGAAGTTCCTTGTAAGTACTAACAATTCACATGAGCTTCCTAGTGGTATGTATGAGCTTTTACAAGAATATAGTGATGTCTTTCCAGAGGAGATCCCACATGGATTACCACCTATCGAGGGATATAACACCAGATTAACTTCATGTTGGGATCAACCTTACCAAACAGACATGCCTATTGCACTAACCCAATGGAGACAAAAGAGTTGCAGAAACAAGTAGAAGAGCTGCTCAATAAAGGTCATATCTGAGAGAGCCTAAGTCCCTGCGTCGTGCCAGTATTACTAGTGCCAAAGAAAGAAGGATCTTGGAGGATGTGTGTAGACCGCAGAGCTATCAACAACATCACGGTAAAATACATGCACCTAATCCCAAGGCTAGATGATACGTTGGATGAGCTGTGTGGATCAAAAATCTTTACCAATATCGACCTCAAGAGTGGATATCATCAGATCCGCATGAAGGAGGGAGATGAATGGAAGACTGATTTCAAGACAAATTATAGACTTTATGAATGGCTAGTCATGTCTTTCGGCCTAACCAATGCGCCAAGCACATTCATGCACCTCATGAATCACGTTCTCATGGATTTCATCGGAGTATTCGTGGTGGTTTACTTTGATGATATCCTTATCTATAGCAAGAGTTTGGCCGAGCACTTATTCATATTAAATATGTTTTTAATGTTTTAAGGGTCGAGAATTTGTTTGTTAATCGAGCCAAGTGCTCCTTCTGTACTAACGAAGTTATTTTCTTAGGTTTTATAGTTAGTGCAGATGGTGTAAAGGTGTATGAGGAAAATATCAAAGTCATTAAAGATTGGCCGAGTCCAAAGAATATAGGTGAAGTCCGAAGCTTTCACGGTTTGGCCGGGTTTTACAGGCGTTTTATCTGAGACTTCAGCACAATAGCCGCGCCTCTCATGGAAGTAATCAAGAAGGATGTCGGGTTCAAGTGGGGAGATGCACAATAAAAGGCTTTCCAAGCCTTGACAGAGAAGCTTATCAATTCTCCCTTACTAGCTTTACCTGATTTTCTTAAGACTTTTGAGATTCAGTGTGATGCTTCTAGTGTAGGCATAGGTGTAGTCTTGACTCAAGACAAGAAACACGTGGCATACTTCAGCGAGAAACTAGGTAGCTCCACTCTAAATTATCCCACCTCTGACAAGGAACTTTATGCACTTGTACAAGCTTTCCATGCATGGCAGCATTATCTATGTCCGAAGGAGTTTGTCATCCATACCGACCATGAGTCTTTACAACATCTCAAGGGACAACAGAAGCTCAAAAAAAGACATGGTCGCTAGATGAAGTTCATAGAGACTTTTTCTTACGTCATAAGGTATAACAAAGGTAAGGACAATGTAGTTGCAGATGCATTTTCCCGAAGGTACATTCTAACCTCAGTACTTTCTGCAAAATTAATCGGATTTGAGATGATTAAGGACTTATATAAATGATTCTGATTTTAAGGAGTATTATGCGAAATGTACTAAGTTTTCCTTTGAGAAATACCATAGACCATACAGATATCTCTTCTTTAGTAATCAGCTATGCGTTCCCATAGCTCAACCCGAGAGTTACTTGTCTTAGAAGCTCATGGAGGAGGTTTAGCTAGACACGTTGGCCTAACCAAGACTCTACTTGGGCTACAAGATTGTTTCTTTTTTGCCGAACATGAAGAAAGATGTAGAGAAGGTTTAATTTAGGTGTGTCGTGTATAAGATGGCTAAGAATAAAGTACAACCTTACAGATTGTTTACTCCTCTCTCTATCCCTTGTCAACCTTGGACTAAAATCTCTATGGATTTTTTTATTGGCTTACATCGGACCATAAATGGCAGAGATTTGATTTTTGTAGTTATTGACAGGTTTAGCAAGATGGCTCACTTTATAGCCAGCCACAAGACAGATGATGTTGTGAGTGTAGCCACCATGTTCTTCAGAGAAGTAGTGAGGTTGCACGAAATGCCTCAAGTCATTTTTTCTGACCAAGACACAAAGTTCATGAGTCACTTTTGGCGTACATTATGGGCTAAGCTAAGAAAAAAGATCTCTTTCTTGACTACTTGTCATCCTCAGGCGGATGGACAAACCGGTGTGGTAAACCGGTCTCTTTCCACTCTCTTACGCACCATGGTGAGAAGTAATCTCAAGTCAAGGGAAGAATGTCTCCCACATATCGAGTTCGCGTACAACCATGCTAAGCATTCCTCAACTTTATTTTCTCCTTTTGAAATTGTATATCGGTTTAATCCACAGTCACCTTTAGACTTGATCCCTTTGCCTTTAAGTGAAAGATGCAGCTTAGATGGCAAAAAGAAAGCTGAAAAATTCGCAAGATATATGCTAAGGTCAAGGAGGATATAGAGAAGAAGACCAAGTTGTATGAGAAACACGCCAACAAGGGCCGCGATAAGATAGTCTTTGAAGTAGGATATCTCGTTTGGATATATCTTAGAAAAGATCGTTTTCCCCGAGGAAAGGAAGTCCAACTTGATGCTGCGAGTATATGGACCTTTCAAATTTTTCCAACGCATCAACAACAACGCCTACCGCCTTGACTTATAAGGGAAGTATCAAACCTCAAGCTCATTTAATTTTTTTTAACTTGATTTCTTATGTTGCAAATACCGATTTGATGACAAATCCTCTTCAAGAAGAGGAATATGATATGATTGTGGCCAGCTCTGAAGACGAAGAGCCAGAACCTGAGCCAGAAGGAAGGATCACCCGGTCCAAATCAAAGGAGTTAGCCAAGAAGACTCATGCAATGATCCATGCGGATTCCGAAGCTCCTATGGATGTGTTCAACATCTTCATCGCCAGCCAGACAAAAGAACCAGCAAACTATGAATGAGTAGCTAAGTGATGTGATTATGTACTCTTTTCCTTGGTGGAGATTTGGTAAGAGGAGGTTCGCAATTAAGGGTTTTAACGAGGCAAATCACATCACTACGCCTAAGCTATTCATAGTAGTTACCTCGGCCAAGTGTCTTAGACACTTCTACAAAATAAACGCTTTGTTGTTTTTTCTTGTATTTTTAGATTTCTCGTTGTGTTGCTTTGAGAACTACATGTTGTTTTGGGCTTTGTCGTGTGCCTTAAGGTTCTTTTGCTTTGTCGCATATTTAGGCTCAAACCCTTAACCTTTTCAATTTAGTGAATAATTTTTAGAGAAAAATGCCTTTGTGTATGCGATTGTTCACTCATCAATTTAAGAAATCTGAATTTCTTACGAGTGTTAATCTTACAAGAAGTTCTACTATCCATATGCTCAATAATTCCACAACTTGGCCGAGTCGAATCCACTCTATCGCATCATTCCATCGAGCCATCGTTCACCATCATCGTCGTCCTGCATCATTCATCTGCATCATCCAACCGTTGCATCATCAGGCCAAGAAACTAGGCTAGGTTAGTTAGCCGCATCGTCCGCACCAACCTTCTCCAGCCGAGCAATCCAGCCAGATCATCGAGCCATTCTAGAAACAGTCACACCATCACGATGGGCCAGGAAGCTGTTCCAAACTCAACCGCCACACGTTATGGCTGAGACCCGAGCCACATGAGCAGCCAGATAGTTTTGCCTAGCCACTTAACTGTCCCAATAACCGCCTCACACCACCTGACTCATCACCCGAGCCATCTGACGAGTCTTTTTGGCCAAGAACCTTATTTTTGGACCTGATAGACTCGACCACCTAGCCTTTTCATAGAGTTAGCGATCTCGAGTCGTATCATAAAAGCAATACAAAATTGTTGTTCCTTTTATTTAGGTTTTTAATACATTTTTTGTTTGTTTAAAGACAAATAACCACAAAATCAGAAAACCCTAAAAGGCTTGCACCTCCCTCTTTCAGCTTCCAGCCGCCGCTTTTGTTGTTTTTGTCCCGACGCTGGCAGGTACCTAAGCGTAGGTTTCTGGACTTTTGCTCGTTCTTATTCTTTTTCGTTAGCTGTGTATTATGCTTGAGTTCTCATATCTAGATTTAGAAAGGGCTTGTTCTAATGTTTGGCTTGGCTCGGGTGTGGGTTTGGCTGGTTGGCGCTGGTGGTCGACAGATGCGGTGTTTTTTTCTTTGCGAATAGTTGTTCCCATCAAGCGTTTTCTCTCTATTCTCATTCTCATCAACGAAGCCAGCCTCTGTTATATGTCTTCCTCCCTCGTCGCCTGCTACCATCGTTATGCTCCTCCTCTAGCTCACTGATTCTCTCTTCTTTGGTCTAGGTTTTGGTGGCTACAGCCTCAGTGCTTTGTCTTTAGCAAGGTAAGTCATTGCCTTCTAGTTGAGGTTGCGTAATGTTGGTGTGTTTGGTGGTTTGTTTGGTTAATTATGGTTAGCTTGTTCGAGCCTTGTTTCATGGCCTTGTTTCATTTTGGCGGTATAATTTGGTTTGGCCTTTAGTTACTTGGATCTTCGCGGTTAGGCTCGGGTTTGTGGTTTACTTTGGCTCGTTTCAGGTTTGCCTCCAGTTTGGTCTTTGTTTTGTCTTCTTGACGTTCGGTCGATCTCCTTATCGTCGTTAGTTTGATGTTCCCGATTAAAGTAGTGTCATTCCTTGTCTCTATTTTAAGATCGATCTAAGGTGCTCTCTCTTTCGGCTTCTCTTCTGGTGATTTATCTGTTTTCGTGTTCTCCGCGCCTTTTTTGGTGTCTCTCAAGTTCTTTGCCTTGATGGTGGTTTCTTTTGCCGGTGGAGTTGTTATTTTCTTCGTCTGTGAGATAGATTTTGATTCGCTATAGGAAGGCATGCCAAATTGTGGTGGATGCTCCACCTCTTGGCTTGACTACTTTTAGAGGTTATTCTTTGTCTCGAGTTATGACTATTGTTTGTCTTTGGTCTTTCTCTTCTTTGTGTTTCATATCTTTTTTTTTAAATCGCTTTAGTTTGTAGTGTACTGCAATATGTTTTCCTTATTCGGACTGCAAACTCCTTTGTCTAGATTATAGACTCCTTTAATTGAGTTATAGATTCTAGAAATTTGTTTTTCTGCCGGTTTAGATCCTCGTATCCCAATTGGACTTATTTCGGTTTCACTTAAGTTGTAGGCGATTTTTTTTTAATATAGTCTAGTTGAATAAAAGATAAGCCACAAAAAGAAGATTGTAAATTTTCTAAACATGTACTACCAATTTGTTTTCGTTGGAACAATTTATTTATGTCATGTAAGTATGAAGGCTATTTAAGTCCATCACGGAAGATGGACTCGAAGTTCCATGCTACAAACTACGCGGTCATTGAAGTTTCATTGTCCCAATAAGGTGTGAGATACAAATCGTAGCATTTATGTCACAGTTCACAATTAAATTAATCATTATTGTATCTAATTGTAAATTACCACATTGTTTCTTTTTACAACATACTACAAATTGTTTTGTACTGTTACTTTGTGGTTCTCTTCCAAATCGTTAAACTTCCTCTTTTTGTTTTCCATCTAAAATTTAATAAATATATATATAAACGAAGTCGATTAGACGATTACCATCCAAAACCGACGGAACATACTTATTTTTCAAGAATCAAAATTCAAAGAAAAAAAGTCAAAAATGGATTATTGTACTCCCTCTATTCTTAATATTTAATTATAAATACATTATTTTTTCAACCTAAATATTTTTTCATAACTATGAACCTAGTTTAATAAATTTTATTGCAATACCAACGAGCTAAGAGAGAGTAAAGAGTAAAGTCATCCTCAATAATTAACAAATGAATTACAAGTATCAGTATATATAGAGTTAGTTAAAATGTAACTAACTAGTTATATATAATAGGTCCCCTCAAGCCTTTAGTCATTAGAATTCAAAGGATGATAAAGGCTTGTAGGAGATAGTCTTGTGTGTAGAGTTTTGAAAACACCAGGAGCTAATGCTTTTGTAAGCATATCAACAAGGTTATTTGCATATGCAACATGAATAGTATTCAAGAATCCAACTTTTAGTTGATTACGGGTTGTGTGACAATCAATTTACATGTGCTCTGTCCGTTCGTGAAAAACCGGATTGGAGGCTATATATAATTCACCGTTGTATGCTGGCTTGTTTCAAACCATAGAGGGACTTTCTTAGTCCGCAGACTGGGTTAGGAGGCAAAACAGTACCCTTAGGTGGTGTGTATCCAAGTGGTAGACTCATATAAATCTCTTCATCAAGAGAACCATGTAAGAACGCATTTGTAACATCCATCTAGACAAGATGCCAACCATGAACTGCTGCTAATTTTAATAATAACTTGACAGTAACTAACTTTGAAATAGGAGAGAATATGTCTATGTAGTCAATGCTTGGTTGTTGTGTATATCTTTTTGCCACTAATATGGCTTTGTAACGTTTTATTCTACCATCTGTTTTATGTTTAATCTTGTAAACCCACTTGTTTCCTACAACATGTTTCCCCTCTAGTATTGTATAACATCCCAAGTATTTGTATTGCTAAATGCTGACAATTTCTTGTTCATTGCCTCAATCCACTTCTCTGACTTCACAGCCTCTTTAAAAGATTATGGTTCAGTTTTAGAAGAGAATGAGAAAACATAGGATTGATAATGAGGTGATAGATGGTTATAGGAAAGAAAAGACTGAATAAGATAAGGAGTTGTGTGTGTTGGTAAAGGAAAAGTTGGTGTTTGAGTAAGGTAACAATGGTACTCAGACAAATATGATGGGTTCTTATAGGTACGTCTCGACCTAGTAGAGACAATATCAACTGGACCAGGATTATGATTAGTCTCTTGAACAGATGTAGTGCTAGGTAACATTAAAGGTGAGGTACCATTAGATGCATAATGTATTGAATTTCTAGATGGTGGATGAGATGCATATGAAATGGATGCAGGAGATGCATATACATGAAATGCAGGAGATGCAGATATAAGAGATGCAGATACATGAGATGCAGAAACATGAGATGCTAAAAACAGGAGATGCAAATGAGATATGAAATGGTGCATCACAATGAATATATGCAGGTAAAACATAAGAATGAAAGAAAGCGGAATCATTAATAGGTGAATCTTCTTTAAACAGAAAAGAAATTTCATGAAAAACCACATCACGAGAAATAGAAACTACATTAGTCTTCAATCTAAAATTTTATATCCTTTATAGCCAAGAGGATAACCAATGAAAATAGAATCTCTAGCTCTTGGTGAAAATTTGGTTATGTTTTTAGGATAGGTAGATATGAAAAAAATCCAACCAAAATTACGAATGAAATCATAGTTTGGATTTTTATTAGTAAAAATCATATGGGGTTCTCTTTTGTAAAATAGGTGATGGTATACGATTGATAAAAAAAGGTAGCTGTAAACACAATCAGACCAGTAATCTAAAGGTATATTAGACTAAAACAACATAGATCGTGCAACATTTAAAAGATGTTGATGTTTTCGTTCTATAATTGAATATTGTTGTGGTCTATCAACACAAGAATATTAGTGAAATGTGTCTTTTTTTAAAGAAATCAGTGAATGCAAGTTCTTTAGCATTATCAGAACGAGTGGATTTAACATGCTTATTATACCGTGTTTGAATGAATGTACCAAATGTGGGAAAAACCCTGATTAACTTCACTTTTATGCTTCAACATATAAAGCCATGTAACACAAGAGAAATCATCAACAATTGCAAAAAAATAACAAAAAGCTTCAATAAATTCTTTTAAAAAAGGACTCTATATGTCTAAATGCATTAAATCAAATGATTCTTTTGACAAATTGTTATGAGAAACAAAATACAATCTACATTGTTTATCTAATGGACAAATGGAACAAACATGATTTTTTGAAATACTAGTTTTTGACATAGATAAATCGGAAGACAAAACATTAAGTTTTGCTGATGATGGATGTCCAAGGCGGCTATGCCAGAGATCCCCATCAAGAGTTAAAAATGCACAAAATACAGATTGAGCATGAGAGATTTCCATGAATGTTAGATCAATAATGTAAAGCTTGTTCATTTGTTTCCTTCTACCAATCATCTAGACCTGAGTAAGGTCCTGGATTATGCAAAAATCAGGATAGAAATGAGTAGATGCATTATCATGAACAAGCAATGTACTAACACCTAAGATATTAAAACCAAAAGATGGAACAAACAATACATCATGCAAAATCAGTTTAGATGATAAATGTATAGCTCCTATATGAGTGATATGTTCCCTAGCACCCTTAGGAAGAGAGACTGTTGTGTTATGTGCTGACCTAGTATCTAAAAATTAGTTAAGTCAGAACATACATGGCTGGTTGCACCATTATATATAATCCAAGCACCATGTGGTAAGGAAGAAGTTAAATTGGATAAACATTGATTCTGGAAAGTAAGGCAGTTGTTCTTATATTATAATCTGGAGGATGGAAAAGGAAACGTACCAGTAGTTGATTGAGAGGCCATGTAACCATTCTGAGTAATTGAAGATGATGCAGGAATTGTCATATCTTCAAGATTTATTTTAGTGCTGATTTGATTGATCAAATGTGAATCTTCTGAATGACATTGATCTTGAGACTGTAAATGATTTGTGGAATAGTCCGAATTGGAATCAGTCACAACATGAGAAATTGTTTGACTGTTGTTAAATAATTATCTCTGAACTTGTTGAGGTCTCTGATTAGAGAATTTTTTATTGCTTAACAGGTTGATGATTTTTTCTATTATCACTATTGGGTTGAGAAGTTCCTTTGTATCTAGTATTGACCAAAGATTGAGATTGTTGACCTTGAGTCTGAGTTGGAAAATGATATCTTGGTGGATATCCATAGATTTGGTAACATTTGTTGATTGTATGACCAAGTATGCCACAATGAGTGCAGAGAGGACGTTGCCTTGTTTTGAAATTTATATAGGTTGCAACAAAAGGTTGATCAGAAGATTCTTTAGTGGAACTGTGACTGGAATAAAACTGAGGAAGTTGTCCATTTGTATTGAAGATAGTTGAATACATTTTAAATGCATGCTTAATCTACTTTTTTCGTTAATCTTGAGAGACAATATTATATGCTTCTTCCATGTTAGGAAGAGGCTTAAGCATTAGAATGTGTCATATGGTTTGTTCATAACCTTCATTTAGTCCCATAAGGAACTTAATGACTTTGCTTTGCTCTTGAAGACGTTCCCACAATACATCAATTCCACAAGTACATTTTCCGCATGTACATAAAGGCAATTCAACTTAGTTTTTGTATTCCTCCCAAAGCATAATTAAAGCAATATAGTAAGAACTGATATTTAGCAAACTTTGTTGTATTGAGTGAATTTGTAGTTCAATTTCATAAACACGAGATGCATCATTTTGCTTGAATCTTGTTTGTAAACTTTTCCAGATTTCTTCGGCGTTAGAGATGAATAAGATACTCTGACATATTTTCTTGCTAACGGAATTGATTAGCCAAGTTGCAACCATATCATTGCATCGTGACTAAGAATCAGAATATACATGATCATCAGGAGGTTTAGGTACTTCACCACTAATAAATCCAAGCTTATTTCAAAAATTTAGAGCCATATGAACTAATCTTCGCCACGCTTGAAAATCATCTCTAGTTTCCAAGAAATCCGTGACAAGTTGAAGACCGGGATGATCGTTGCTATGAAGATAATATGGATTGTTGTAGTGATCGGTATTACCTCGAGTCGATTACAAAGAATCCGAGGTCTGATTCAAATTTGTTGACATCACATAAAACAAGAAACCTAGCTGAGTTGATTTGAGTAGGATTTGAGTTGAAATGTTAAAAGAACACATAATAAAAACGCAAAGATCAAAGATGAAAGAAGATTAAAGAGATGATTTGAACAAGAAACCCTTACTGATTTTGTAATTTGTTAAGCTCTGATACCATATTGCAATACCAACGAGTTAAGAGAGAGAAAGAGTAAAGAGTAAAGTCATTCTCATTAATTAACACATGAATGTACAAGTATCACTATATATAGAGTTAATTAAAATATAACTAACTAAATATATCATATAATAAATTTATTCTAAAGTTGAAATTTACAACTTATTTACACTAATTAACAAAAGATGCCTAAAAAGTCCATTAAAACAGTTTTTATGGGTCAGTAAAGAAAAAGACGATAAAAGCTCCCCCTCGACGACTGTACGGGCTTCATGTACGGTCGTTGATTCCGGCGTTTTCCGGAAAAGCGATCACCAAATACGGAATCCTTGTAACTTTCTCTTTCACCTCCAAGCTTCGTCTTCTCCATTCTTCCAAGAACAAGATCTAAAGCTCTTGTTCAAAAGTTTCTTTCCTTCTTGTAGATGGTTTCTCACGGGTTCACTTTTGGAAAATCTTCTTCTAGTTCCTCCTAATAGCTCATATCCACGCAACTACCAAGATGTTCTTCTCTTGCTACATCGACTTAGAGTCTAGTTTTGGGTGCTCCATCTAGCTAAATGCTAAGAACATAAATGGTCAAAGGTATAACATACGAAAGGACCAATCAACTCTCTCTTGTTACCACCATTATGGAACATAGTTTTTGAGTGTCTTATCTAGCCTAGTGCAAAGAACCTCTTTGTGCAAAAATCCAACACTTTAGTCTCACGTTTTGTCTTACTTCTAGCTTCTGCTACAAAATTAACATCACGACATCAACTTTCTTTGTTTTTCTAGCATAGTGCTAAGATATTCTCTCTCATTGAAGTCATGAACCATCAGTAAAACTTCTTACGTAAGAGTGCTCCCTCATCCACCTCTGCAAAGCGCCAGCTAGAGCTTGAAAAAGTAGAAAATATCATCCAAATCCCAGCTTGTGATCTGTTTATTACAGCAGAGCAGTTCAAGATAACCTTAATAGGACAGATCCTTCATCAAGGTGGACATAGTGTGGAAGCAATGATAGCTCTCCTTCCACGAGCCCAGGTTTGGAATGTTAAGGGTCAAATAAGAGGAGTTAATCTGGGAAATGGACGGTTTCAAATTGATTTTGACATAAAAGAGGATTTGACAATGGTTTTGGGTAAGCGACCATGTCACTTCAATCAGTGGATATTCGCCCTGAAGCGATGGAAACCGTCTACAAAGGAGAATTTCCCTAATACGGTTCTGTTTTGGATCAAGGTCATTGGAGTGCCTGTTCACTTATGGAATGATCAAACTTTCAAAGATATAGCAAAAGCTCTAGGGAAAGAGGACTTTATTGATGCTTCAAATGCTCGTCTTCAAGTCTCAATCAATGCAGTTGAACCTCTTCAGTTTGAATGAAAAATAGGAATCCCTGATGGAGATGTGGGTAAGGTTTAGTTGATTTATGAAGGCCTTAACCGATATTTATTTGCTTGTAACCGGATTTCTCATGATATTTACTCATGCCCACACATATCGAATGAGGAAATAAAGAAGAAGATTAAAGAGTCTCCGGATTATCTCCACTTGATCGCCTCAAGAGATCAAAGACAATCAGACCCGGTAGGTCACAACAGAAACATTAGAGAAATCATTAAACAACCTAGATATCATGTGGAAGAGGCCTCTGAAAGATCATCTTCTCGATCTTATTATCCTGGAAATTCCAGAGGAGAAAAGAGATCAAAAATATCCGCTAACTATTGGAATCCCAATTGTTTTGAGGACCATAAAAATCTGGTTAGGGTAACCGAGCGCAGAAGAAATGATAATCACAACCAACCCGTCAAGCATTCTCATATTAATGTATGGAGCAGATTGGAGCATAAAACATCAATGAAGTCTAAGGAAGAAGTGCCCATATCTCACCTAAGAAAATATGGCAATTCCTTTAGGGAGGATACTATCAATGCTCGTGATCAAAGAATACCTTACACATCCCAACGCTCAAAGCAAGCTTGGAGGCTCAAATCTCATGTATTGAATGGACGTACTAATGAAAGAGTCATGGCAACCACTATGCCAAGAAACTTTGAGAAATCGCCCATTGAGAAAGCATATTATCAACGAACCATCTCAGCCATGTTTCCAACTCACTCTGATGTAGAAGGGAATGGGAATGGAGTGTTAGTAACACACTTGAACGATTCTTTAGAAGAACAAAAAATAAGGTTAAAAGGAAAAACATACATGCTTGAGGAACCGCAGGAAAGCACTCCATTATTTATCATGCAAAAAATATCAGCAAAAAAAAGAGATGAAGAACCGAGGTACCATTGTGATTCGAGAAGGAGGAGTACCAGCTAAAACCCAAGATCAATCTAGGTATCATTTTCCTCCTCGTAGCATTGTGCCTAAACCTAAGCCAGGAATTGATAACTTAAATCTAGAGAAAGAAAGTTGACGAAATCAGAGTATGTTGAGAACTTGGTGTTAACTAGAGAAGAAGAAGCCAAGGTAGATAAACTAGTGGATAAATTGTGGATGTTATAATGGATGAAAATACTATGCAAAATGATGATTTTTTAGTGGATGAACCTGTTATGATGCAGAGATCATAGATGTTATTTCACAGTTATCTCCAGCAAATGTTAAGCAAACAAATAATTATAAGAAAGATTCTCAGAAATCTCCACCGGGCAAGTTCATTCCAAAGCTTAAGTAGCAAGGCAAGATGGAACAAGTGGAGACTCTAATGAAAAAAAGAGAACCTATCGCAATCTATACATTAAAGGAACAAAAGCGTCAAAGAAATAAACAACTATTCGAGGACGTCAATCCCGGAGGAAAAATAGAGGACCGAGTACCTCCTCAAAACCCATTTCATCTAAAGGTCCTCATATTGAGGTGTTATTGTTGGAGTCAAAATTGGTTACGACGAAACTAATGCTTCAACTGGATCATCTCGATTCTAACCAACGAAACATACCCACTAAACTTCCAGAAATACGTTTCGGAAGACACGCGTAATGATTATCGGAAAGTTAGGCAACCACCTCTACACTCTTTTTTTCTTAGTCGAGAAGGTTTGTCTCATCTGGTTATCCTATCATTAAGGTTTTAACAAGGCAAGATGGTTAAGATCAATGATCGCAAAGAAGTAAAGACGCTACGATGAAATCAGAACGACGACAAGTATTTTCCAACAAATGCCTTGAGCTCCGTACGTCGCTTACACACGAAGACGAAAAATCAATAAGCTGAACCTTACAAACTTAGCTCGTCAGTTGGCAAGCTGAATAACATACATTCAGCTCGCCAACTGGGGAGCTGAATCTTGCATATTCAGCTCGCCAGTTGGTGAGCTAGATCTTGTAAATTCAGCATGCCGATTGACGAGTTGATTTCGTCTTGAAACCTTCATCTTTTGTTTCGTATCATTCCAAGATTCCATTGGAGTTATGTGACTAAAATCGTAAAACTTATTCTCTTCGTATGGATATCATGACCATATGACTATTCCTTACCAATCGCAGAAGTTTCAGGAAGTCTTTCGTATGAGTTTCAAATCGTATAAAATGGCTAAATGACCGAAGGTATTGTTCTCCGGAACAATCGTAAGGATACGTTCGTATCTTTTAATCATACGAAGTGATAACGGTCAATTTGTCGCAAGATCCGTATCATATCGAGGACGAAGGACCGATTGTCCGATAAGAATCGTAAAATTGTCTAAACCACATAACAGCCCAACGAGGCCTAAAACGCGATAAGCTGCCCACTTACGTTTCTAAGCAAGAATCCAACACAGGTGTAATGACGGTTGCAGCTTGTTGCGCAAGACATAAAGAAATGGAAGGAATTCGGAAAACGAAAGTTTCCGCTAAAGAATCAAGGACCGGAAAAGGAAAAGGGACAAGCAAGGAGTCTATAAAAGAAGGATGAAGGGAGGAGACAAGGCACGTTCAACTTTCCGCACCAACAGACTTAGGTTTTTTAGACTTTTATTCTATTCTTAGAGAGCTGCGACTCGATTAGGTTATTTACAGTTTCCGCTGTTAGTTCTAGGATATTCACCGATTGTTCTTACGGTGGGAACTGCTTCCTGATTGTAAATGTTCACGAGAATCATAATAAGACATCTCTCTTCCCCCATTTCTTATTCTTTAATTTCCATACTTTTATTATCTTTCTCATATCTTGATCTTGTTCGTGTTTGACTCGCAAAAATCCGGGATCTCTGGAAAATTGGAGTTCACTTCAATTTTTGGTAACTAACGAAAATTGAAAATGTGAATCTCGGTTCCCACAGTTTAGCGCTAGAAGGAGGGAAAGTGTCTAAAGCAGATACAAGATTCCTAAACTTATCTCGTTGCTCACGCACGCAAAACCGCACGTTTTGGAATTTGAATTCACTCCCATCTGAATCAGAAAAGCTAAATGTAGCGATAAATCAGAAAAAAATACGGATTGACTACTCGGAATTTCGTCTTTCAAATTAATCATAAACACGACTTACAAAAAGCCTCAAAAAGGCAAGTCTTACGGCCACATACGGCCTGAACGGTCCCAAACCAAAAATACAAAATCCTACTCATAATATCCTCACTGGCTGGGATCATAGCCACCAGTACACGAAGCGCCAAACACCCTCGGGTCCTGATCCATTGCCTCCTCGTCACCTTTCGCCGAAGTCCCAACGTCCTCCGAGTCAGGAGAAACGAGAATCGGAGCCCAACATTCTCGGACCTCCGTCACAATCAGAGGAATCAAGGATCTCACATCCTTTTTCTTCTCATAATAACCATACATCTTCTTCCATTCAAAATCATACTGGAAGTCGAGCTGCTTGGACCAGTGAAAAATGCCCACCGAACCCCGTTCACGCTAATCTTCGACAGCACAATGCCTTTGTTCTAACTTCTCGAGGCTGGCCTCAAAGCAGGTCGAACAGTCCGCCATAGCGGAAACAACCTCGTGTTGTCCTGTCTAGCTGCACAGCAAACCTCGAACGCGCGCTTCTGCTCCAACGCCCCGTTCTCTATCTTCAAACGAGAAATTTCTTCATCAAATCTGTTTGCCCTGTATCGGGCCGCACATACCTATTGCTCCTTCGACTTAAGAGTCTCTTCCATTATGTGGACGGCCTGTCGCAAAACCATTAAAAACTTAGTAAACACACTTGGGAAAACAGAATCGTGTAAGCAAAGACTAACCTCTATACATCAGCGTGAAGCCTTGACGCACGGTTGCGACCTCACAGTTCTCTCCAGAATAGGAGGCTGGGACGGCGAGGCACTCATAAAATCAAAGAAGCCAGGATCAAACGACTATAGCAGGATCTGATCGAGGTCGTCAAAGCCATTAAAGAATGCTCCAGGAGACGACCCCTCCCCGACGTGGACGGAACCAGCAATCTCCCCATCTCACGGGGATTTCTTATTCTCTCTCTTAGAAGGCAGCTCATATACGTGACAAAGTTCTGCATCGTTGGTTCTTCCTCCTTGATAACAACTTCAGGACGAGCACGATCCCTATGATGAGCAACAGCATTTTGTACTAACTACGGCAAAAAAATATCCCCAATGAACTGGTTTACCTCGTAAAGGATCCCTACCAACGTATATATCTTCCGGATACAGAGAAAAGGGATCGAGAACTGCACAACAAAAACGAAACGTTAGACATCAACTAAAAGAAAAATTAAACTTGACTCCCCGATCACAATACAGTATCGACCACATCTCTGCCTAAAAAGGGGTATATATCCCTTCTCGACGGAAGCACTACTTATCCGAACAAAGAAGTAACGCTCTTTCTATATCTTAAGATTGTTCTCGAACGACTGGATGATCCCTATACCGGGTCGGGGCACCAAATAGTACATGGGCGTCTGTTTTACTCTCCTCGCGAGAAGAATCGCGGTCAGGTTTACGGTATCTAGAACCATCCCTCATTCCTAGCTTAGGACCAAAGTACCAACCAGGTGCTGAAGACCATGAGGCAAAATATGGTTAATTGATAAGCCGTACTGGCATAAGAAATTGATTACAACCCCCGGAATCGGAAACCATAATCGGCAATGTAGCAGGTGACCTTCATATCAAGTAAACCATCCCGGAGGCGGAGAGTTGGCTTCCTCACCATATACGGGCAAACGAAACTCCACGTCATCCGGTACCTTGCAAAACTCTCGGATGGTGTTCAAGAAACTTATCCTACACTCACTAGGACCTCTGGAGTCACCAGAAAATCTAGGCCTCTTCGGACACCATGACTCCGGAAGCAGAACAGCATCATCGTATGTCTCTCGTAGGAATCTTTCGACTTCCGCCGACTCAATCAAATGAAAAGAAATCTAACCGGTGGCACAACACCCCCGTCATTTGTACCAAGGCTTTACGGATCAAATATCGATGGCAATGCATTTGCCGCAACTCCTCTCCCCAAATTCATAACAAAAAAGTAAATGAAACAGTAGGAAATCGAGAGAAGAAAAGTTCTTATTTACCTATGGGAATTGATTGAAGAATAAGCAAGTAAAGTCTTGTGAGGTAACTTCTCTAGGAAATTTTTTACTATTCACCTCTGAACTTATTGAACCATGAGTTCCAACTTACAACCTCCCGAGAACATTACAAATATTCTCGTAGGTTGGGGGCTAACTGTTGGAGTCAAAAATGGTTACGATAAAACTAATGCTTCAACCGGATCATCACGATTCCGACCAACGAAACATATCCATTAAACTTCCGGAAATACGTTTCAGAAGACATGCATAACACTTATCGGAAAGTTATGACACCACCTCTGCACTCTTTTGTCCTTAGTCGAGAAGGTTTTGTCCCATTGGGTTTTCCTATCACTAAGGTTTTAACGAGGCAAGATGGTTTAATTATAATCGATGATCGCAAAAAAAACTAAAGATGCTACGAAGAAATCAGAACGACGACAAGTATTTTCCGACAAATGCCTTGAGCTTCGTACATCGCTTACACACGAAGACGCAAATCCAATAAGCTGAACCTTACTGACTCGACTCCTAGTTGGCGAGCTGAATGACACATGTTCAGCTTTCCAACTGGCGAGCTGGATCTAGTAAATTCAGCTTGCTGATTGACGAGTTGATTTCATCTCGAACCCTTTATATTTTTTTCGTATCATTCCCAGATTCCGTTGGAGTTATATGACTAAAATCGTAAACCTTATTCTCTTTGTATGGATATCACGACCATACGACTATTTCTTACGAATCACAGAAGTTTTAGGAATTCTTTCGTATGAGTTTCAAATCGTATAAAATGGCTAAACGACCGAAGGTATTGTTCTCCAAAACGATCGTAAGGATACATTCGTATCTTTTAATCATACAAAGCGATAACGGTCAGTTTGTCACAAGACCCGCATCGTATCAATACACGAAGGACCGATTGTCAAATAAGAATCGTAAAATCTTCTAAACCGCATAACAGCCCAACGAGGCCTAAAATGCGATAAGCGGCCCACTTTTGTTTCTAAGAAAAAATTCAACCCAGGTGCAATGATGGTCGCAGCTTGTTACGCAAGACATAGAGAAATGGAAGGAATTCAGAAAAGGAAAGTTTTCGCTAAAGAATCAGGGACCAGAAAAGGAAAACGGACAAGCAAGAAGTCTATACAAGAAGGATGAAGGGAGGATACAAGGCACGTTCAAATTTTCGCACCAAAAAATTTAGGGTTTTTAGACTTTTATTCTATTCTTAGAGAGCTGCGATTCGATTAGGCTATGTACAGTTTCCGCTATTAGTTCTAGGATATTCACCAATTGTTCTTAGGGTGGGAACTGCTGCCTGATTGTAAATGTTCACGAAAATCATAATAAGACATCTCTTTTCCCCTATTTCGTATTCTATAATTTTCGTACGTTTATTGTCTTTCTCGTATCTTGATTTTGTTCGTGTTTGACTCGCAGAAATCCGGGATCTCTGGAAAATTGGAGTTCATTCTAATTTTCCGTAACTAACGAAAATCTACAATTTGAATCTCGGTTCCTACAGTTACCATCTATTAAAAATAAGTTTTTTATTATTGTCTCATATATCGGTGGGGTCCCATAAACCACCCCGTATGAAGATATGAATACCATCTCCTGGAATTATCGAGGGGTAGGAGCCTACTTGATTAAGCAACACATGCAGGAGTTGCATCGTTTCTTTGTGCCTTATTTTCTTTTTCTTTCTGAAACAAAAAACAATCACTCCTTTTTGCAAGGCTTTCAAGTTTCTTTTGGTTATAATAAAAAAATTTTACCGTAGAACCTGAGAATAAAAATGGTGGATCAACTCTTTTTTATTTTGATTCTTTTGATATTGAGATCCTTTATTTTGATAAGAGAATGATTGATATTTCAGCTATTATAGAGAGAAATAAAGTTTACATGACATTTATTTATGGAGATCCGGTCCTTGAGTACCTAGAGTATGTTTAGAAAAGATTGACTCGTATGAGTATCAATGAGATAACAGGTAATCATGAGAAGAAAGGAGATCGGACCGGAATCATATTTTCTTGCCCTTAAAACTATGTTAGTAGACTGCAGAATGATTGAGTTCCCTTACAAAGAAAATCTTTTGTCTTGGATGTGGTACCAAAAATCCAGAAAAGTACAGTTCCATCTAGACTGAGCGGTAGGCAATGAAGATTGGTACCAAAGATTTTCCCACGCAAATGTGGAGTATTTAAAGTTATGGAGATCAGATCATCGTCCAATCCTAACCAAGATTCAATCCACGATTTTAAGAATCCGCCGAAGTTTTAAATTTGACCGAAGATGGATTCTAAATGATGGCTTAGTAGAAGCCATAGAGGAGGGATGGGGCCATTAGATGAGAACCCTTCCATGACCTTACATGCTAAGATAGGAGATGTCAGAAGGACGATATCCCGTTGGAAACGTTCTAACCCATCCAATAAGGAAAAAAGATAGAGTTCATAAAAGACCAGCTAGAGAAAGCCCAAACATATGAGAATGTGACAAGTGAGGCAATCTTGACACTAAAATGGAATCTCTGCACAGCTTTCAGGGAAGAGGAACTTTACTAGAAACAAAAAAGTCGGGTAAATACAAATTTTTTTGATGCGTCAACCAAAAAGAGGAGAGCTCGAAATCATATTACCAAATTAAATAACCTTTTGGGTGGTTGGATCGAAAGTGAAGTAAGAATTGAAAGAGTAGCTTCATAATACTTCTACAACTTATTCACATTCTCAGAGACAGGAGACTTTGATGAAGCCCTTTGGTACATTAGTGAGAAAGTGACACCAACCATGAATGAATTGCTAAAGAAATATCCCTTGGAGAGTGAGATCATATGTGCGATCGAGAAAATAAATCCAGAAAAAGCCCCAGGACCAGACAGAATGACTAGCTTATTCTTCCAGCGTTTTTGGGAAGTGACCAATTTGGATATCAAGCTGGTAAAAAATTTCTTCAAATCTGTTTACTTTGATCCAAGGCTTAATATGACCCACATTTGTCTAACCCCAAGACTGAACGGCCAAAAGAAATGTAAGAATTTCGGCCAATAAGTTTTTCCAATGTCAGTTACATAATCATATCTAAGATCTTATGTTCACGGTTGAAGAAAGTTCTCCCAAAACTGTTATCAGAGACCCAATCCACCTTTGTGGCAAAGAGACTTATATCTGACAATATCCTTCTAGCGCATGAAGCTTTTCATGCGCTACGTACTAATCCCATGTGTAAGTCAAAATTTGTAGCGATCAAAATAGATATGAGTAAAGCCTATGATCGGGTGGAGTGGAGCTCCTTAGAAGCTCTACTCTTAAAGATGGGTTTTGCACAAAAATGGGTTTCTTGGTTCAAATGGTGTGTATCTTCAGTTTCATATTAAATTTTAGAGGATGGAGAACCGGAAGAGAACGTCCAAACTTCTAGAGAGTTGAGACAAGGAGATCCTCTATCCTATCCCCCCCCCTTCCTCTTTCTCCTGCTCATTGAAGCTCTCATCTCACATCTTCGAGGTGCAAAAGAGGAAGGTAGAATCACAGGACTCAAGATTGCGAGAGTCAGCCCAACAATGTATCATTTTTTGTTCGCAGATGAAAACCTATTTTCTATAAGGCAATATCGAGCATTGTGCTGAATTGATGAGAATCATTAAGTTATACGGAAAAGTCTTGGGGAAACAACTTAATCTTACTAAAATCATCTATTTTATTTGGTAATATGGGGAGTCATGAGATAACATGTATCCTTAAACAAACCATAAGCATCCAAAAAGAAGGCGGGATGGGAATGTATCTAGGCTTACTAGAGAAAATTTGTGGCTCTAAACGAAAAGTATTTGTGTTCATTCGGGACCGTATGAACGATCAAATAAATATTTAGTCGGCCAAATTTCTTTCAAAAAGGGGAAAAGAAGTATTCCTACAGTCAGTAGTACAAGCCCTTCCTACCTATGTGATTTTTTGCTTTCTCCTCCCTAAGGAAATCACCTCTAAGCTCGAGGGAGCCATTGCAAAGTTCTGGTTGAGTACAAAGTCAAATAATTGAAGTCTCCATTGGATAGCATGAGAAAATATATGCACCCCTCTAGAACAAGGAAGTTTGGGTTTCAGAGATCTCTACGATTTCAGTCTAACCCTTTAGCTAAACAACTATGGTGGTTGATCCATTATCCGAACTCTCTTCTAGCTAGAGTTCTTAAAGGTCGGTATTTTTGACACATGAGCCCAATAGACGTTACAAAATCTAATTCCCCATGAAGGCCTCATAAACACTATAGGTTCAGGTGCCAAAACCCGGTTTTTGTTGGATCCTTTGATCCCATCATTTTCACCGAGACCGACTAAGGATATCAGACTCTATAGGGACCAAAACCTTCTAGTTAGTCATCTTATCGACCACTCGACAAATCAATAGAAGATGGATATCTTATAAGCTTTGGTAGATCCAGCTGACATCCCGCTAATACAGAGCATTAAACCTAGCTATCTCCATAAAGAAGATGGTATATGCTGGACTTTCACAAAGTCGGGTTTATATTCAGTCAAATCCGACTATGAGTTAGCATCTCGCTTAAAAAGTGAAGAAACGATTTCAGTTGTCTTAGAACCTAGTACCAAATCTTTATGATCCCTTGTTTTGAAGCTGAAGACGTCACGAAAGTTTAAAAAAATTTCTATGGCTTGCAATTTCTGAATGTCTACTTGCATGTAGCCGCTTAGTGGACAAACATTGTGGGTTGGATTGTTCTTGTCAAAGGTGTGGGATTGCTAAGGAATCAATTAATCATCTCTTACTCTTATACCCACCATCCTTACAAACTTGGGCATTTTCCGGCATCCCAACAAATCCAGGATCTTTCCGGAGAGAATCTCTTTTTGAAAACCTAAATTACCTTCTTCTTCGGGCAAATAATGAAGGAGTCCCAAGAAATGTCTAGCGCGTTTCCCCTAGATATTATGGATCATATGTAAAGCTAGAAACAAGTTGATTTTCAACACGAAAGAGATCTACCCATTGGATTTGGTCTAACATGCGACAAGTGAAGAGGAAGAATGGAGATCGACACAACTCATCTTTGATAGAAGACAAGACCAGCCGAACCCAATACAAAACCACGACATGGTCATGAGTTTATCACCTTATCCAAGTTTTCAAGTGGATGCATCTTGGGTGAAAGGTCAGAATTTGTAGGTGGGGATTGCTTCTTTGAGATAAGAACCTTTCAGTCGGACTGTTTACAGCTTGTGAAGTTGATAAGTGAAGAAGAAGAATGGCCATCTTTGACATCTGAATGGAACGAATTTGAGTATTTAAAAGCTTCGTTTATTAATTTTCTATCTCTTTTATTGCTAGAAAATATAGTGTAAGAGTGAATCTTTTAGCTAAAAGAGCTCGATCTCAAAAATCTCTATTTTTTCAAATAAACTCTTTAGTTTCGGATAATTAGTTTCAAAGACTAACTTTTTTACCTTTAATTAGGATTATATGATATTTCATGTAAAAAAAAAAAAAAACAGTTTTTATGGGTCTAAAAAACTTTAAAAATCCAAGGATAGAAAGATCACGCAACCTTAAATTCTTAATATAATAAAGTGCATAAAGTGACTCTTCTTAATTTTCATGAGACACATAATTCAACATTGACTAAAATATCCAGTCTCCTCTCTCTTTCTCTCTCTTTCGGATCTTTCGGCTCACTTTCGTCTTCACTTTGATAAACAATTTCTTTGTTTTGTTTGTTAGTCTTTGTTTCATATTTTTGACCTCTCGTTTACGTTTATACATTGGCTTAAAAGAGAGTGTATATATGTATACATCCAAAACATTAAAGCGGAAATAAGGGTAAACAATAATAGAAACTGAAAGAAGCACAAGTACTCTGCTCTCTTCTCAGATTTTGTTTTTGTACTTTGTGAGTTTCTCCTCCCAATCTACACCTCCTTCTTCTTCTTCTTTGTTGACTCCAGGTGATTTTTTTATTTCATTTTACTCTTTCCCCACAAATCTGCTCTTCTGGGTTTTTCTGCCAGCAAATTTGTGTGTTTTGTGTTGGTTTTCGAGTTTGGGATGTTAGGGTTTTGTGGATCAAGTCGTTGCCTTTCCAGGGTCTGTAGATTGGAACTCAAAATTTTGATAATTCTGTTGTTTTTTATTGGATCTCGAAATGTTCAATTTTATTTGATTTTCACATCTGATTTGCTTTTCTCTCTCGAAACCCTTTGTGTGTGTGTGACTGGACTTAATTTCATGTCTTTGCCTGCATTCTTTGAACCTGTTCAGTTCATCATGAACTGTTGGCAAGAATGGATTTAATAAGACTATTTCATTAGTAGGTAAGCATTCTCCTGTTATGAGAGGCAACTATTGAAGGAAGCTCAAGTGTATTGTGTTTAGCTCTAAGTGGATTGAGATTTTCGACTTCCATGCTTCTTGTTGGAATATAATAAAAGAAACATCACATCATGGGCTTACTCTGCAGCAGAAGCCGACATCATACAGAAGATACTGATGAGAATCTGCAGGCTGCTGAAATCGAAAGACGGATAGAGCAAGAAGCAAAGGCTGAAAAACATATTCGGAAGCTTCTTTTACTTGGTATGTGGACTTTGGATCATTTGGTCCTATTTTTGGATTGCATAATGTTCATTTTTTGTTTATTTTTAACTTCATATATATTCATGATGGCATCTACTCTTTCAGAGTACCCTACCTTTTTCAGTTCTCTGTGAATAAAGTGTTACTTTTTTTGTGTTGTGAAGGTGCTGGAGAATCCGGAAAATCTACAATTTTTAAGCAGGCAAGTCAGAAAGGGAACTGATTATAGTCTACTACTTAAAGCTTATTGATGAATATTGTTAACTGAATGAGACAACCTTACTAACTTGCAGATAAAACTTCTCTTTCAAACTGGATTTGATGAAAGCGAACTAAAGAGCTATGTTCCAGTCATCCATGCCAATGTCTATCAGACTATAAAAGTATGCAATACTTGACAAGGCTGTTTTAGGACTATTATATTTGCACGGCCTAATTGGTCTCGCCATTGTTTTGTTTATGTTGAGCTTCATATTTTGTACATATAGCCTAATATATCGTTGAACAGTTATTGCATGATGGAACAAAGGAGTTTGCTCAAAATGAAACAGATTCTGCAAAATATATGTTGTCCTCTGAAAATATGGTAAGTGATCTCTGAGCTGTCTTGAGTTAGATGTCCAATGAAGTACATTATCTTATGTTAGTCACCTTAAAATCAGGCAATTGGAGAGCAACTTTCTGAAATCGGTGGTAGGTTAGACTATCCACGTCTTACCAAGGATCTTGCTGAGGGAATAGAAACATTATGGAAGGATCCTGCAATCCAGGTGTGTTTGTGTGTCTATACATTTGCATTCCACTGTTCAAATGACTTGATTTGGTTTTGTAGTTTCATTTTAAATGTCTCGAGGTTTCATTTTGTAGGAAACATGTGCTCGTGGTAATGAGCTTCAAATTCCTGATTGTACAAAATATCTGATGGAGAATTTAAGGAGGCTATCAGATCTGAATTATATTCCAACCAAGGTATATAAACCGAACCTTCATTGAAAACATAATGAATCAGCCTCAGAGGATCAATTCATCAACAAATAGTAGCTTTTATCCTTTTCAAATTAGCCTTGTTAACACTACTATATATATGTTTAACATCAATATAAAGTTACTAACATATATTTTCTCGGGTGCAAGCAAATTAAAGACTAGAGTCTGCAACTTTCTGTGAAATGTATCTTCTGTAATGTGTTGTCATTGGTGCATTTTTGTATGCTGGCTATTTCAGGAGGATGTTCTCTATGCAAGAGTTCGCACAACTGGTGTAGTGGAAATACAGTTCAGGTGCCAACTACTTTTTGTTTTATTCTTTCGTATGCATAATTGGCAATTTTATGCAGTTCAGTTCTCTGTTTTCTCAGTAGATGAGAATTTTCCTGATTAGTTTAGTAGACTAGTTTTGTTGGCTGCTCAGTTACAATCATCACGCTAATTAGTTAGAGAACAAGTTAAAACTGTGTTGGGGATTATGCATTTTTCTAGCGTTTTGGATTGGGAGATGGTCGAGGGTGGAGATTCTTTCGTTTCCTTTTTGTGTTTTTCTTTGGTAATTCGAATAAAAATGTTTACCAGTTTGAATCTTATCATTGTTATTTTGATGTACTAAATAGAATTATATGCTGTTGTTTTCTTTGCAGTCCTGTGGGAGAGAATAAGAAAAGTGGTGAAGTGTACCGATTATTTGACGTTGGTGGACAGAAAAATGAGAGAAGGAAATGGATTCATCTGTTTGAAGGTGTAACCGCTGTAATCTTTTGTGCTGCCATCAGCGAGTAAGCTCATTTGAAAGTAAATATATATATATATATATATATATATATATCATTATAGTATCCATATATACATAGCCAAATCACATCCGAATATATGATCATAGGTACGACCAAACGCTCTTTGAGGACGAGCAGAAAAACAGGATGATGGAGACCAAGGAATTATTAGACTGGGTCCTGAAACAGCCCTGTTTCGAGGTTATTGAATTTTGGTTTTATATAGTTTAAACTTTGAAGATACTCTTGACTTGACATGGGTCTTTTTCTTATGCAGAAAACATCCTTCATGCTGTTCTTGAATAAATTTGACATCTTTGAGAAGAAAGTTCTCGACGTAAGAGCTGAAGCAACCATTTAGTTTAGATAAGCAAAACAAGTCTTTTAGTTTCAGTAACGCTTATTTTACTCTGATCTACATAGGTTCCATTGAACGTTTGCGAGTGGTTCAGAGATTATCAACCAGTTTCAAGTGGGAAACAAGAGATTGAACATGCTTACGAGTAAGGTTCTTTCAGAATTTTTAATTTTAATAATACCCTTCCCAAGTGTTGTTAATTTGTGTAATTTGAGCTATTAGGTTTGTGAAGAAGAAATTTGAGGAGTTGTATTTCCAAAACACTGCTCCGGATCGAGTGGATAGGGTATTCAAAATCTACAGGACGACGGCTTTGGACCAGAAGCTCGTTAAGAAAACGTTCAAGCTGGTAGACGAGACTCTTAGAAGAAGAAATCTTTTGGAGGCTGGTCTTTTGTGATTTATTTATTGTTACTGCTATATCTCAAGTAAATTTTACCTACTTACCTATGTTTTTCTTTTTCTAATTGTTTTTCCCCAAAAAAACTGTGTCACCGTAATTGATATGAGGGGACAAGGACTTCAATGTATCCTTAAGTTTCTTCTTCGTCCTCTTTTTTCTTTCCATCAAAAGCATCCCACTTCTTTAAATGTAACCGTTTAGAGCAAGCAAATTAAATCGACGAGTCGACCAACAATGACAAGAAGAAGAAGACTTTGCATAAATGAAAGAAAGAATTGTTAAGAGTATTGAGTAGAATGAGAATGAACTATGAGTACAGTTGAGTATGAGATTTAAAGAATTAACTTAGTACAAAATTTGAGTGTAGAGAGACATATGAGCTACTTAAAAACATTTTTTTAACCAAAATTAAACTAAGAAACTAATCTAAGAAATCAAATGAGGTGGTAGGTTTATTAAGAATTTGAGGTGAACTAAATGACAAAATAATAAAACTAATAAAAATAAAAAGTTTGGCAAACTAATATGAGAGTTGAGGGTCATTTGTGAACTACTCCCTCTATTTTTTAAATATTGTCGTTTTATCTATTGTTTTATGTTGCAAAAAAAATGTCGTTTTAGATTTTCAATGCAGAAATCTAATGAGTTTGACTTTTCTTACCAATAGAATAATTGCAATATTTTTTCTATTGGTTGATTTAGAATATTTAATGTTATTTTTATTGAAAATGTAAATTTCTTAATTTGTGTGAAAAATCTAAAAAGACAATATTTAAAAAACGGAGGGAGTAAAAGTATTTGATCCATGAATATAACGGTTTTCTGCTTGTACTGCTCGGATGCCAAGGATTGTTTCTAATTTAATGCATATTTTATTGTGTTTTGACCCACCGATCTTCTTCATGCCGATCGAGCTGGTTGTGTCGCGTTGTCTCTCGAGTGTTTGATGGCTTTAGGCTTATTTATGGATTTCATGCCCCTTATTGGGTTTTGCTTTTAGCGTAGACAGTATCCAATTTTCAGATCTTGACCTAGATGAAATTCATCTCCAATAGTGGCCATATAGTTTGTTCCAGAGTTTCAAGGCTGGCGAAATATAAATGTAGGGAGCCAACTGTCAATATTTGAGTTTTGCTTAGATGTCTAACTTATGTGAATGCGGGTGTACGGTTCTTTCAAATATTTTGGAGGCGTCACAACTCATCCCATAGCCTAGTATTGGCACTGTTGGTTGACTTGTCGATCTAATTTGGGGATTTAGATATTTATCGCTGGTTTAGTTTTCATATTTGTGGTTCAATTGTAGGCTATGTATTCGCCTTTGTATTCTTTTTTTTATCTAAGAAATATGAAAAATTTCAATAATTTTGGCATTTTTTTACTCAATAAAATGATAACGTCAAGAAGATAACACAACTAGAAAAAGTATACAATCTCGCATAAAAAAATGACTATTAGAGATAGCCTTCGTCTTGAATGAGTGAATGAAGCCAAGTTTGTCCTTGTAAAGTAGGCCTGCGATTTCGGTTAATTCGGTTCGGGTCAGAAAGTTTGGTTTTCGGTTATCTCGGAAATCAAACATTATACCAAACTGAACCGAATTTCAAATCGGTTCGGATCGGTTGTCGGAAATTGTATGTTTTTCATTTTTTGCCGAGAAAACCCAAATTGATTTTGGAAACCGAAATAACCAATAATTTCGGCGAAATTTTGGAATTTATTTCCGAACTTACCGAGATTATCGGTTTTCGAGAACCGATTAAACCGATACCCGAGTACAAAACCTGTATATCATGCATTACAAACCAGAACACATTCAATACATAATACAAGTCTCAAAAACAGTTTGACACAATTAAAATCTCAAACAGAATAAATTACACAACCCAACAATCACTAAACACAATACATCACAATACAAGTCTTAAACAGTTTACAACTTAAAGTCTTACAATTACACCTAAGTGATGAACAAACCAAATTGGCAAATGGCAAGCATCACTTCTTCAACCTGAAATGGAAAATAAACAAAAGAATGACTAAGATGTCATAAGCAATATACTAAACTAAAGTACTAAACAAATAAATTCCTAAGCAATACACTAAACTCTAGAGTCTAAACTACTAAAGTCATAGGCAATATACTAAACTACTAAAGTCCTAACTCCTAAGCAGTACACTAAAGTCTAAAGTCTAAAATACTAAAGTAATAACAAAGTTACAAAATCATCAATGAAACAGACTTAAAGATTCTATACTTACTGATTCAAGTGTTCACTTTATTTCCCTGATGATTCACCAATGCATCAGTCTTCATTCATCCTATCATATGCAAAAACAATAAAGAAGTTAGGCCAAAACTTATAAGTAAAACAAGAGAGCAGACACCAAATTAATTTATCAACCTAAAGAGTCTTGAAATTCAAGTTCTTCAATCATTTGGTGTAGGTTTGCAAGTTTTTCAGTCTGAAAAGTTGACCTCAACCATTGCTGCAAAAAAACCAAAGCCTCCAACATGAAAGGACTCAAGCAACTTCTGTAAGGGTCTAATATGCGACCACTTGTACTAAAGGATGACTCTGAAGCAACAGAGGACACCCAAACAACAACTTTAGTTTCTGTTTCTCTTCCATAAACATATTAAATATGTTTGTTGTTGATGTCTTCCTACAATGGACAGTGTACAATGGAAGCATATTGTGACAAAACCTCCTAATCCCTCTGATTCTACAAATAAGAAAGGCAACTCTGACAATACTATCATTTCATTAACTGATCTCCTGAACAAGTGCTTGTCATACTTCATTGTTGTCACTGCACCACTAGTATCACTAGCTAGCACATTCCGTGAGCCAGACTCTAAGAATGCCTTGTAGAGCTTGCATCTTAGAATGTGATTCTTCATGGAACTTGTCTCTGTTTTCTTAGTGTCACACCCAATCTCTGCTCCACAATACTTGTAAGTGCAGACTGCCATGTTGTCTTCCTTCTGTGTGAAGTGTTACCACACTTCAGTCCTGTGCCCTCTCTTCTTTTTAGATTTGGGTGGCAGTTCAGTAGGTGCCCTCTTACGATTGTGTGAAGGTTCTCCATCTACCTCCTCCTCTCTAATGTCTTCATTGTTGTTTGATTGACCAGTCATGTCTGATTGAGCAAACATTTCTGATTGAGCAGACATGTTATACCATTTACAATTTTATTTTCAAGCAAGGTGGTATATACCACCTTGAGTATTGATTACAATTATTTAACAACTTTTTATTTTTAAGCAACGTGGTATAGGAATACCACCTTGAGTATTGATTACATTTACAATTATTTAACAACTTATTATTTCTAATCAAGGTGGTATATGGACACCACCTTCACAAACTTCAATTACATTACAGAAACTAATCATCTTACATTCTTACTAATGTAATCAAACAAGACTGTATATCTAATCATCACATATTCAACTTGTCTTAGAAACCTAATCAACCAAAAATAACATCACATTATCTACTTGTCCTAGTAATCAACAATAATCACATTCTTAGTAACATAATCAAACCACAATTACATCACAGTATCACACGATCACTACTTCTTTTACTAACCTAATCAGCCAACAATCTAACCTCATAACACAACTGCATCTACTATCACAATTCACAACAATCTAATTACCTAATTAGCTAACATTTCCCAAAGAAAACAACTAAAACTAACCTGCATTTTTGGTCAATTCGATTATGTTCTTGACTTTTACAATTTTCCAAATCCAAGTCAGCCCCTACAATCACATATACGTCTGTTAGAAAAAATTCATGATAAACAATAAGAAAAAGAAGAAGTGAAATCAAATTCAACAGTCGATTATTGCAGATCCAAACCGAAACCCTAACTACATTTCTAATCGATTAAAGAGAAGAGGGTGAAGAGATGACCTTTACACAGACGAATCGAGGCTGAACAATCGATTTCCTAGTGGATTAGGCTTGGAAAATAGCCGGAGATACGTCGACTTGTTGGCTGTGCACAATCGCCGTTTGGTTTTTTTTAGGGTTAGCAGACAAATGATTTTAGGTTAAAAAAATTCTTTTATACTGATATTACTCAGATTTAATGCATTTTAGTAGGCATTTATGCCTGCTAAACT
>OVBE01000600.1:0-47317 GCA_900406425.1 Iberis pinnata | reverse complement strand
TATATATATGATAACAAACTTATACAGAACTATATATTTAATATAATAAACATAAGTTCGGGTATCCATTCAGGTTTTTTTGGGTTTCGGATAATACCCGTTCAGGTTTGGGTATCAAAACTTATAAAAAGCAAAACTCATTCGGGTATTTTTTAATTTTGGTTCGGTTTTGGTTCGGGTATTTTTCGAGTTCGGGTTCGGTTTCGGGTTTCAGATTTTTTTCCCACCCCTAAGCCCTACCATGGACAAACTCTTTGGTTCTGAATCCTGTCATTTACGGAAAACACGTTTACTATACATATTTACATATGTATGTTCGACATGCTTTCGATAAACGTTTGGCTCGCCAGTTAGCGAGCTGCACCATACACGGTGAGCTGCACCATATGCGGCGAGCTGCACCATACGCGTCTACCTCGCCAATTGGCAAGCTGAATGTGCTTTGTTCAGCTCACCAATTGGCGAGTTGAACATATCACATTGAGCTCGCCAATTGGTGAGCTAAACCATACGCATTCAGTTCGCCAATTGGCGAGCTGGACGACATACAATTTGTATCGCCACAGACAAATCATCTCTTTTTCCGTATCATTTCAAGTTTCTGTTGGAATTTTATGATGAAAACCGTAAAACTCATTATTTTGTATAAGTACTGAATTAATCGTAAATGGTAACGGTCAGCTTAAACACCAAAGTTATCCTATCTATACGATTATCTCCTACGATTTAGGAAAGAATCTTTAAAACCTTTTGTATAAGATTTAATCGTATAAAATGATTAAATCTATCGTTCTCCAAAATGGACACAAAGACATGTTCCTATTTATTAATGGTATAAAACGATAACAACTAACTAGGAAGTCAACTTTATCTCATTTATACGATTGACATCATAATATTTTGGAATATGTATCGTATCGTTGCATAAAAGACCGGTTCTCCGATAGAATTCATAAAAATTGTCTAAATCGCAAAACAGCCCAAAGAGGCCTAATACGCGATAACGGCCTACTTACGATTTCGAACAAGTATTTGGCCCAAGTACAATGACGGTCGTAGCTTGCTTTGCAAGATGTTGAGAAAGAATGAACTTAAAAAGGAAGATTTCTGCAGAAGAATCGGAGGCGGAAAAAGAAAGCGGACCAACCTTAGGCGTCTATCTAAGAGAGATGAGGAGGAAGGGCACATACACCACTACAAGAAATATGACTATCGATAGCGTCCCAGGATAGCGTTTTTGTGTAAATGATATTGTACATGGACCAGGTTTTATCCATTGCGTTTCATTTTTTTGGACGCTATTGTTTCATTCCCGGGAAAACAAAAATACTTAGGCGCGTAAATTTTCTTAGTTTCGGCACTTACTGTTGCAGATAATACAAAAACGCTATGGTACTTACAAAATCACTTAACTTTTTTCTCTTTCTTCATTATTTTCAAAAGATCTTCAGTGTATGCGTTACTTCGGGACATTGTTTATCTCACCGATTTGAAACTCTATGTTTAATCAAGAAGGTATCTTCCTCATATACTTCAGCTTTTAGTAAATTTTATGTCTATGTACATCGATTATGTGGTTCTGAATTACTCATACATGTTCGATTTAGTTGATTTCGAGGTATCATCTACATACAAATTGTTTGAATTTGTTAGATGTGAAATTTAGCTAAAAATGTTATTTTTTATTCTCAGTTCTGAAATGACAGTAAGTATGAGAGGAGGCTAGACGTCGACATCCGACTCTGCTGGGGCCCATCGTAGTAGACGTAACCAAGGCTTAGAGGCTACACCTGCATCAACATGGGGTAAAAATGTAGCAAGAGGAACTAAGACATGGTTCTGTTACATTGTCATCTTCTAAGAACTCAATGCACTTGTGTTTAGGATTTGTGTTTGTTTGTATGATGATAATTAGGAAAAACAGAGTAAAGAAAACATAGTGCACAGAGAGTTTAACGTGTTCGGTTCCTTAACTTTGACCCTACTCACGCCGGGATCTAATACCTGGAATCCAGTAGAATCACTTTAATTATATAGAACATATAACAAGCTTTTAAGAACAACTTTAAACATGCTCATGCTCAAAGGCCTAGAAGCCGCCTTGGTAGATTGGTCCAAACATGGTTTCAGAGTTGTTTCCTCTTCTATCAAAACAAACTTAATACTTAGCCAAAATCTGGTTCTTCTGTTTTTAGTAACATCACGTGACTTCCACTTAAACCGACTTGGGCTTCAATTAGGCTTGTCTCACACTTAATTCGAATTGTCCAGATCTAAGGAAGATTAGTAGTTATGAAACTTGTTTATACATTGTTACATATATAACTTGTTTTAGGGAATCATTTTTCCAAAATCATTATTGGCTTAAAATTAGTTTTTCAAAAAACAAAAAATAGAATCTACTCTAAAACTACTAACAATCAAGACCTTAACTTTTAAATAAAAAAGAGACGGAAGAAATATTGTCATTGATATTAAAAAAACGGTTTTACAAAAAAAACAACAACAAATAAAAACATAATTAACAAAAAAATTTAGTAAATATAGATTCATTGGTTCTTGGTTCTTGCCGGTTCCGAATTAGTTCATGAAAGGAAAACTCATTTTATCCCATGGTAAGTCGGGGATTTTCACCGTAGCAAGAGATTCTTCAGTGACTTTTTTCTTTTCATCCTGGATCTTCATTTTCTTCACCACATCTATACTTGGATTGTTAATCATTTTGAAGATGATATTAAGCTTAGCCTCCCTTTTAGCTATCTTCATTTTGTACCACATTGCTCTCTCATACTCAACCCGATACTCCTTCATCCCGATCATACCAGCTTTGTAGTGATTCTCTACTGCCTTCTTCGCTTTCTTGATTTCCATATTCATCATTCCCCTAGCCGCCAGTTGTTCAGGCGTTATATGGCTTTTCCTTTTCTCATTTCCGATCTTAGCCATCTACCATGAAACATTAAAACAAAAATATTAGTATAATAGGTAACTTTTAAGGTAATCTAAAACGATAACAGTACTATGATGTTTATGTAAACAAAATATCATGGAAAACAAATATCACGGTAGAAGAAGTCGAAAAGATTATTTAAAGTATTAGTATGTATACGAAATATAACCATATGCTGTTTTTTTATTTAAAAGAAGTTATAATGAACTAAATAAAAATGAGCAGAGAAAAACAATTTGCAAAACTTGAGACAAAAGAGACATCGGTTTATTATTAAACCTTTAGAAAGAGTTTTATTTTGTTTAGATAGAAGTTGTAGAGACTTAAGAGGAAGAATCGCTTATATAAATACTTCGATCTTGAATTAGGGTTTCCATCATTATCTCCCATAATAATTAATTTATGGGAAATAAGTTATTAAAGGCGGCATTGTTAATTGACAGTTTTTTTGAAATTATTACTGTCATTGTGAAAAAAAACATATTAAAATTAAAAATTAAACTTCGGTTTTACACTCGATTTTCAGTTTTTCCGTTTTTAAGATCAATTTTCAAAATTTTTAATTTTGGTTAAATATTGGTTTTTCGGTTATGTTTTGGTCTTCTTGGTTAATTTTAGCAAGTTCGGTTGGGTTAATAGAGTATAAACAAAAGTATAGAAATCATGATAACACCTTATTTATTTTATATATTTAATTATTTACAGAAATATGTTTGTATGTATGATACGTAATCAATTTGCTATGCATTGCATGTAATCATTACCTATGCGGAAAATATATAGAAATCAGGATTAGACAACTCTAAAAAATTCATTTAAGAGACAATTTAGTATTTTCTCTTTAATAAAAGGACTAAAACAATTTCATTTAAGAGACGAGTCGTTTCTGTTTTCCTCTCAACCCAAGATAAACCCTAATCCATATACAAAAGGGTAAACTCTAATATTGTGTCGTTTCAATATACACACCGTTTTAAAAATAATATATTAATTAAATATATTATTAAAATAAATAGTGACGTCATATACATCACATAATTTTAAACCTTTAAACCAAAATAAAATTAAACATCATGAAAGACGAAACGACGTTTAATGACACACATTCATAATACATGACTAAACCATTGTATATATAATACATAGATAAACAATCCGTCATATTCTCATTATCTCCAGTTTAAAAAAAATCTCAAAAAGATGAATCACCTCCCAGAAGATGTAGAAGACGATCCAACAACTCTCTCACAGTTACCAACCACAAGAAGGTACAAAAATATGCTGAAACTTATGAAAATTCAGCTAAAATGTCTAGAAGATCTCTGTGAAACGGAAGTTAAATCCATGGAGGTAGACGCCAAGATCTCCATGTTAGAGAAGATCAAAAACACTATGAATTTCAATCTAGAAGAGGAGCGGAAGAGATTGAAAGAAGAAAAACAATACACCAATGTGGAACTCAGTCACACTCACTACTACGAAATAGATTACAGAGCATCTGGTGTTAGATTCTTAGGTTAAATGCATTTAGTTTTTTCGTTTTTTTTTTGTTTACAACGGTTTACATTTAGTTTTTTGTTTTTTTTTTTTTTTTTGGTGTGATTTATTTTTTATGTTTATATTTTTTAGATTTTTTAGTAATTCATGTTTAATTGTTTTTTATTATAAGTAAATTTGTACAAATATATGTTTTTTGTTAAAAGTATTATAAGTCAAGTTATCAGTTGCACATTTTACATATATTATATATTATCATACAAGTAAATAATAATAATATTAAAATAAGATATTAGTAACATACATAATTATAATTAAATTATATAAAATTTGGAACTTAATAAATTAAACAAAAAAACATACAAAAAATTACAAAAATAGTTAAAAATCATCAACTAACAACAACAAACAAAACAAACAACACATGAAAAATAAAATGACAAAACGATCACCACCGATCATCTCTCTAAACACGCAACTTTCATCTCTATTTTCTATCATTAGCTGTAAATATCAAAGATGGTTTTTAATTTATTGTTAAACTTAATATTATATTAATTCAAGGAAGAGTGCAAACCGAATAGATCATAAAAAAGTAAATGATATATTTTCAAATTGATGGAAAGACTACTCCTATCGATTCTATGGGTGGTGATGCCTCCTACCTAATCTTGTGGTGACACATGCTTCATAAATGATTATTTTAAATTATGTATTTAAATTATGTATTTGCATTTAAATTATGTGTTTAAGTTATGTATTTAAATTATGCTTTAAATTATGCATTGATTTGGCATTTAAATTATCTTTTATATTATGCATTAAATCATGCCTTAAATTTCTCTTTCTTTTTTTCTCATTTAACAAAAATTGAAAAGTTGCATACAGTAACAATTACAATAGAGATTAGATACAAAATTATGAAAAGTAGTAAATACCACCATTACTAGCGGAATTGAGCTTCTCTCTGTATGCGTGAATGAAGCCAAGATGGACCTTCTATAGCTAGATAAGATTGAAAAAGTCTATATTTGTTAACGCTTTTGGCGATGTCTCTTGCTATGGAGTTGGCAGGAGGGGATGACTTATGGAAGGAGACCGAGGCGAAGCATTCCCTGACGCGAGAAATCCTTTGTAGAGGATTCATGTACTTTGGCCAAAGAGAGGGATGATTAATGGCATCAACTACGCTTCCATAATCAGACTAAACTTCAATAATACTCAAACGAAAATCGGACAAACGAAGGTCGGACAAGCTTGTTAAGGCCCAAAGAATACAACGAAGTTCCGCTTCGAATCTACTGCATGTTGGTTAAAAAGCCTCCCTTGCATGATAGGAAGATTCCCCGGTATTTCGTACTATCCAAGATCCACCAAACATGTAATCACCATTAAAATAAGATGCATGCACATTGCATTTTTGGACATTTGAATGTGGTTTTGTCCAAATAGCTTCTTCCTTTTTTGAGCGATTACATGAACGAGTAGAGTCAGCCTTACTTTCATCGAAGAGCTTATTCCAATGATCTGCTTCTTCTTGAGCTAGTGAAACCAATATTGATATATCATTTTGTTTTTGTTCAAAAACCAAAGCATTCCTATTTTTCCAAATTTCCCACAAAATCCAAGGGATTAAGGCTCGTAATTTGGAATGACTACCATTCTCTTGCATTAACATTATCAAATGATTAATGTTATGACTAAGAGGGTTTCCAAAACCTTGAGTGGTGTCTGGAATAGATGCAACCTGCCAAATTTTGGTGGCAACGATTCATTCAAAGAACACATGATTTACTGTTTTAGCCCTGGCATTGCAAAGTTTACATCTCAAATGTGATTGTAATCCATGAGCACGAAGGCAATCCGCGACCGCCAAAGCCCCAGATTGTGCCCTCCATATGAACCTTAAATTTCTCTTGAATGGCAAAAATATTTCTGAAAAGCTGAAATGCTTTAGAAGAGATAAAATGCTCATAATTATTTGAATGCTCTAGAAGAGCACATAGTGGAGATATTGCAAAAATAATGAAAAAGTCTAGATGAGCTAGTCCCTCGACTTTCAAAGGCATTAAGATCATATTTATTGAAGCATTGCATTCTCCAAAGTCTCAAAGAAACTTGTGAAGTTTCAGAAAACGTTTGTCTCGATTTTATCACACAATATGATAAATGAATGTGATTTTAATGTTCAACCACAAATTGAGACATCCATGTTATGATTATGTATCATTCAATAAACATTTCAAAAGATATTTATGAAGTTTACTAATTACGAAAGGCATAAAAATCGGTTAAGCCATCACGCTTAAAGAATGATTTATTATTCATTGAAACATAAGTTTATGCATAATTTTAATTTATGTTAAATTAATTTAATTTTTATTAAATTATTTAAATTTATAAGTTATATATGGAGTTAATGGTGATGCTTTCTCCTTGATTCTAAAATAATGCTATGCCTTTTCGAATCATATGACCTCTGACCTAATCACTGTTTTGGTTACACCAGCTCATAAAAAATGGTTTGATTTCTTTAATCTACCCTCGTATCAAACCCAAAATAAAACTAACTCGAAAATGAGAATCGGTCGATAGGCATGTTAAGCCATCATCTAGAAAAAAAAGTTTTTGGAATTCCAATTCACATTAATTAAAGGATCTTGAAGCAAAACACATAACCCGAGATGGTTAATGATGTTGATCCTAAAAAGGGATTAAGTTCGAGATGGATAAATTTGATTAGTTATCATCTCGAGGAGGAGATTTAAAGAATCTCATATATCGACAATAAGTTGATAGTTTTGCAGAGTTCACCTCCTAAAGTTTATACTTTGGTGAGATTACGCGTCAAAATTTATTATTTATTATATGTTGACTGGGATAAAGTGGAACATCTAGAAAATTATGTACACACTTAATATGAACTTGTTGAACCATTAGTAAAGCAATCTAAAGAATTGTAAAACTATTTATGGTGATATATCCATGTATTTGTCATGGAACATGGAGACTTGCATGTTAAAATGATATATATAAATATTCTAGAAGGATATAAAGTCATCAATGAGTGATGTCCTTATTGCATGATTCTTATAATGAAAAGATTCTATAAGAAAGAATCACTGATATATTGGATCTTGAACAAATAAGTGTGAAACTTAAAGTTTAGAAGTTCAAAAGATCACTATTCATAATATCTTGCAAAATAAATGCCAAGAGCATTTATAAACAATAACAGTTGATGTATGATATTTTATTATATGAATTATCATTATAGATCCTCATTTAAATATATGAACATGGAGTTCAAAGGATAAATTCATCTCAAAATCTCAGCTGAATATGCTCTAATAAAATATATCTTTAAAGAATGACATATTGAGCCTATGACACATATATTATATAATAGACTACTTTGGTTCAAAATATTAAAAATCCTCAAAAAGAAAAAGGAGCAATTTTTTATTGAAAAGAGGATTAAAACTTCTTGAAGAGGAGTACACCGTAGACATGGTTAATAATAAAATCAAGTACTTGAATAAATTCATTGATGAATGGTAAGAGATCTCGATTAACCATGTCATTATGGAAAATATGGAACCAAAGAGATAAAAGTAATTGTCGACAATATAAAATGACATAGTGCACAATGTCATAAATATAAAGAGGATCATGAATCTTCGCTCCAAAAATGAGCGTAGAGAAAATATTGTTGGCCAATAAATAAAAGAGGTAGTCAAGTCTATAGAAAACTTGTTATAAGAACGAGAAAATTTTGGACTAAAGGTCCGAGCATCAAAAGAGTATTATATATAAAACAAAACTTGTATGTTGCACAAGATTTTATAAATACTCAATAAGTATATATATATATATATATATCTCGATAATAGATTAATGATATCATATATTTCTCGAAAACCACTAAAAAATTAAATAAAATATAGATTATCAAAATTCTTTAAGAAAGAGTTATTTGGAATAAATAAACCTTAGAAAGACAAAGATGTCATAAGTATTTCAAATAAAATTCTAAATGAGATGTTATATTATATAATAATTCCCGAATGAAATATATATTGGGTATATGTCACCAAGTATCATTAGATACATTGAATCGCAATCTAGTAATATATTTACGACATGTTTTGCCGATTGCCATTTTAATGAAGATGAATTTCAAGCGTTAGGGGGAGAAATTAAACAAAAGCTAAAATTACATGGTTTACACCATCTTTAGTATATCTTGATCCCCTTATAAAACAACGCGAGATGAAAGTACAAAAATTATACATCTTCAAAATATGGCGAATGAATTACCATATGCATTCACATATATAAATAGAATGGAGAAATCATATGTACCCGCTACCATCAAGAGTTAATGTTCCAAAAGAACAAACTAATGGGAGAAAAGCAAATGAAACTAAGGTTCAATTAAAGAGGGGGTGTCAATGGATTCTAAAAATAAAAACCCCAGAAAGAAAAAGGAAATGAGAGAACAAAATGAAATAGTTCTAAAAGAACCAAATAATGAAAATGTCTAGAAAACATAAATGAGAAGGTTCAAGTAGAACTATGTAAAGAGATTGGTCAAGTGGAAGAACATAATAGATAAAAAAATATTAGATTTCCATTAATATGTCCATACTGGAAAATTACGGGCTTTCTATATTAATGAAAAATTCTTTTTTTCTATTTCCAAAGACATGGATCATGAAACTGATGATCCAGACCCACCATTCGTATCAGAGTGCCAAAAAGGCCTGATTGGGAGAAATGACAAATAGCCATGAGAACTGAATTATTCTCTCTTAATAAAAGAGATGTCTTTGGACCTATTGTCATTACACATGAGGGTGTAATTCCGATCGGATGTAAATGAGTCTTCGTGCAAAAAAATATGAAAAAATTAGGTCACAAGATATAAAACACGACTTGTGGCCCAAAGTTTTTCTCAAAAACCGGGAATAGATTATGAATAAACATATTCTCCGGTAACAGATGCAATCATATTCAGGTACTTAGTGAGTTGCAACTTTTACGAATTTAGAAATGTGCATTATGGATGTAGTAACTACATACCTGTATGGATCGCTTAATAGTGATATTTATATGAAAATACCTGAAGAATTTAAGATCCCAGAAGTATCAAATATCACTAAAAGATCTAAAGAAATTTGTTTAGTCAGATTACAGTGATCACTTTATGGATAAAAACGATATGGACATTTGTGTTATAATTGCTTAAGTGAATATCTTTTGAAAAAGGGATATGTCAACAATGTGATGTGTCATTGCATATTTATTAAAAACCCTCAAATAGATTTGTGATTATAATTGTATATATTGATGACCTGAACATAATTGAACTCAAAAAGATATAGATGATGCAAGAACTCATTTGAAAGAAGGATTTGAAATGAAATATCTTGGAAAGACAAAAAATTTTCTTGGTCTCCAAATAGAGCACGTTCAAGATGGAATATTTGTGCATCAATCAAACTACACTAAAAGAGTATTAAAACGCTTTATTATGGATAAAGCAGATCTTTTGAGTAGTCCAATGGTTAATTGATCACTTGACATTAACAAGGATCCATTTCGACCTTGTAAAAACGATGAAGATCTGTTAGGTCTTAAAGTGCCTTATATGAATGCTATAAGTGGGCTTATGTATCTTCCAAATTGCACTGGACCAGATATAAAATTTGCTACTAATATGTTTGCAAGATACATTTTGTCACCCATGCGAAAACATTGGAATGGGATAAAGCACATATATCGTCATCTTCAAGATCGCAAACCGAATATGTTTTTACATTCAGTGGAACTACGATCTTAGGGCGTTCCTAGAAACATACTTTGGCCGCCACCTTTTCAAGTTATGCGTGGTTGCACTCTTTTTTCCTTATCATGGTTTTTATCTCATTGAGTTTTTCCATGAAAATGTTTTTAACGAGACAACAAAGAACACACACAAAATATAAACTAGGGAAGAATGACATATCCCCAACAATGAAAATCTATGAAAATAACAAGACTCATTTATTCGAGGGAGAGAATGTGTCGCTATACTCTTTTTTCTTCGTCATGGTTTTTATCTCATTGAATTTTTCCATGATAAGATTTTTAACACAACAGTATGCAATCAGTTAATAGTAAATAGATAATCAAGAGGGAGTATTATAGATAATAGCAAATGTGATGTTTAACTTCTTACTATTGACTTAATTATTTCTTCATTGTGAAAAAACGTTCTTTGTTACGAAGAAACGTTGTAACCAACTTTGAAGCACTATAAATATGTGTGTTTAGTAATGAAAAGAAATGTTGAATCAAGACTTAACAATTAGGTCAGGTATTTGATCTTGTGGGTTATAGCTTAGGTGATCTCAAGAAGAATTTCATATATCTATTCAGAGTAATTACATGGGTATTTATACTAAGGATACATGCTTAAAAACCCTAATTACATGTTTTGACCTAATGGGCTTCGAGCTGGAAGGCCCAGCTCGTCAGATCATCCTAACTTGGATTCAGGCCTTCTAGGTCGCCTTAGGTTCTTCAGGTCGTCGCCCACCTGGGCCTTCAGCTGAAATGGGCTTTTAGACAGGTATTAAACTTGGTATCAACAGTTAGTCCTCTCCCAAGTCAGCGATGGCGCAGCAAGTCGTCGGTTGAGTTTCCAGAATTAAAAGTCTATTTCGGCTTAAGTGCATTTAATGCTTCGTAGCCTTTCGCAAATCATTTTCATATGGGAAACTGAAGCGTCGCACCTTTACAGATTCCCACGCGCAATGATTTCGTTTCTAGGTAACCGCCATCTTCCAAGGGTATAAATACCCCCTCGCACCTTCATTCTTATACTTCACCTTTTCCAGAATTTTCTTCGCATGTACAATCGCTCTCCCTTCTCTCTTCTTTCTCTCTCTATAATTTTCAGCTCGGGGATTTATTTGTAACAGCTTGGTAATATTGCCGATATTTAACTATGTCTACCTCCCGTGTAAACCCTAATGAGCCTTCTGCTTCTCTTGACGACCTAGAGGTTGCTCCTGACGAACGAGCTCCTCAAGGGAACTGGATCCAGCCCGATGACGAGCTCACAGGTCTCTCACCTACCAGATGCACGAAATGAACAATTTGAGATCTCATCCGGGATTTTTCCTTTTTTAACAGGATCCCGTACCTGATCCCCAAGCCTCATGAACACCCTTGGGATTGTCCCCAAGGTTATGTATGTTTATACGAATCCCTTTTCAGGAAGTGTCATGTTTGGCTCCCTCTACCGAAGTTGCTGATCTCATATTGTGCGAGGCGGAAGATCACCATCTCGCAGTTATCTGATCCTTTAATCAGCCATATGATAGCCATAATGGCTCATGCTCACGAGTTCGGGGTGGAGGTCAGCGTCAGGTACCTAGAAAATATTTCATCAATCAACCCGGTGGTGTAGAAGAAGACGAAGTTGAATACGAGCTTTGTGTATATCAATTTCAAGCCGGACACAAAGATCCATGATTGGAAAGGAAAATATTTCTTCTTGAAGGTTGTGCCGGAGTCCGTTGGCGACGTAAGAAGGATCATGAAAAGGAAATGGACAGAGACCTTTGGTAGATACCACCTAGGAAAGCCGAGCTGATACCTGGAAAAATCTGACGATTCTAACCAAAGTTTGTTTTGTTGTTTGCAGAACTTCACTTCAAATCTGGTCCTTTTCCGCCAAACTTCCCTGAAGATTTTGCGAGAATTCAAGAGGCAGGGATCATTAGCATCGAATAGTTCGACCTTAAACGTATCCAACAGAGCATCCCGTTTATTAACTCAGGTGAGGTCACCTAGGTACCTGCTTTTTATTTAGAGAAATATTTTTCTTACTGTGATTTGGTATCTTTCAGCCAGTTGGGAACTCAACGTTTGTCCTGTCAAGAAAAACAGAAGAATGGGACGTCCAAAACCTATAGCGGACTATGCTGCTGAGCTAGGGCAATCCTCTTCTAGCTCGAAGAGGAAACAGGCGCATACATCTGGTTTTGCGGGCAGCGAGGACCCTTGTCTTCCGCTGGTAACCAAGAGGAGATGTCGATTCGGGAGAAGATCTGAATTCAGCCATCGTTCCAACTGAGGAACATGGTTCGAGAGAAGAGGTCCCTGCTAAGAGACAAACAACAAATGAGGGTGTTCCTGCTAGGGAACACCAACAAACAGAAAATGCTCCTGAGGAGCAACAGGAAGTTCCTGCTATGGGAACATCTTCAGGGATAAGTGTCCCTGTTACCGACCTGACAATTCTGCCACTTTCTCTCACTAGTGGAACTCCAACAGTCTCCCATATTCTGGGTGAGATGATTGAGGACGTGGAGCCCGTAGATGGCGGTTTAGAGACCTTTGCCCAAGAGCTCCCTCATCTTTTTGGTGCAGGTGGTGATGATGAGGATGAGGAAGGAGAGAAAGAAGATGAGGTTGAGGTGGAGGAGGGCGAAGCCACGGATCCTCAAGATACTAAGGGAGGGAGCTCCCAGACGGCGAGACAAGACAACTCGCGGGGGAGTTGGGCATTCTCGTTCAGGCATAGAGGCGTGCCGTTCGCGCAAGATAGGCAGGCGTGCGCAGGTTTTGTGAATCGCCTTGGGGCCAACAGTCTGATCATCCCTACTGTAGATCGGCTGATGGCACCTGAAATTTATGAAGTTCTGGCTCGGCAAGCTTGCCAGGTGGGTCTTCTTCTTCTTTGTCTTTGTTGGTGGAATTGGCTAAGGTTTGACTTCCATATTTGTTTGATGTGCATACTTTGGTGACGACCAATGAGCTCGTTAATCTTTATGAGTATAAACTCTGGCCTTGTCCGGTAATGAGGATGAGCTAGTCAAGCTGTCGCAGCTGGTCAATCAAGGAAAGAAACGGATTGCCGGAGATCGGCTTAAGCTGAATAAACAAGAGAAGGTAATCAAGCAGCTGACTACCCAGGAAGCTGCTATAAAGAGGATGCTAAGTGACACGAAGGCATCTGCTACTAAAGACCTTGATGCCTTAAGGGCTGAGCTCGAAGCCACTCAGGAGATTGCTGTGATGGAACTCTCGTTAATCTGCAGGTAGCCCGAGACCAAGCAGGCGTTGAATTGTTCGAGCTGCGAGAGGATTATGTTGCTCTCGAGAAATTGCATGAGAGCGAGATGAAAAGGCTTTGTCTCTCCCGAGCTTCGCAAGTCGTGTTAACGCGGCGAGAGACTCAGGTTGAGTGTGCAACAAAGCTCGAGAAGCTTTGGCGCCACATGGAGGACCAAGACAAGGCTGATCCTATCGTCCAGTCCTATTCCCAAGCTAAAGAGACTCTAGACTGCATTTGGATCATAGTGGCAGAAGGCGGCATGGTGCCTGCTGAGCTGATGGCGAAGCTTGAAGCAGATGTTGAGAAGTACAAGATGCAGTACGATCAATTAGATATAACTGATGTGACACCTGAAGACTTCTACTTCCGACCTCCATTTAATGAGCATGGTTCGAATCTAAATCGGTTCACCCAGGGGGGGTTCTGATGTTTCTGCCGAGGTCCAACCTGCTACTCCAGTGATGTCGATGGTGTAGTTGTTCCTTTAGAGCAACTTTCACGGTTTTCTTAGGGTTGGGGTCAGTCTACCTTGTACCTCTTGTGTTCCTTTGAGGTAGTTTTTTATTTTTCTTGGGATTAGGATCTGCCTTGTTTGTCGGCAGTCCCGCTGTCGTTTTCAGAAGGATATATGTTTCCTGATTTGTTTGTCTGTTAGGCTGTCGTTATTTTCTTTACGAGCCATGTAATATTGGTACCTTTTGATAATGGAAATAGAGCCATGTCTCGGCAAATTCTTTTGTAATATTTGTCGTGTTTCACATTTCTAGCTTGGTAAACGTGCATGTTTGAGTTGACACTTAACAAGAATGAGAAAGCTTTGATTTCACTATGTTAGTTGGTTGTAAACCAGAGTTTGGATCTTTCATTTTTGACGAAATATTTGGCTAAGGTAAATGGATGTTTCTCTAGTTCCTGTGCGAACTGAACATTCACCCGATCAAAAGCAAAAAAAGGCAACTTGCAGATTGTCCTTTTTGACAAGTGATCTATCGAAAAAAACTTTAGTTTTGTCAAATACTCTTGATAGGAGTACGCGAGTTGGAACTCGACTTTTATGTGGAGTCTTATGCTCAAATGTTGTAACTTTGCACACGCCCAATACTCGCCTTTAGAAGTACGCAAGTCATAGCTTGGCTTTTGAATGGAGACTTAAGCTCAAGCGTTGTGACTATGCACGTGTTCAGTACTCATCTTTAGGAGTACACAAGACGGATCTCGGCTTTTTTAATGGTCTTAGGAGCCATAACGAGAAAAATTTAATCTCGCTAACATTCCTATCTAGCGTAGGATATGTGCGAGTTGTTGCTCGGCTTTTTTGTNATATATATATATATATATATATATATATATATATTTTAAAGATAGTCGGTACGTTAGGTACTTCAATACTATTAAAAATGTCGAGATTGATTCGGGGATCGTTGAACCTGTAGTCAAAATGGTTTTATTAATTGAAATAGTTGCACCCAGTGGGTTGCCTACGTACTCTGCTAACAAGGATCAAGCCATATCGTAGTTCACGGTACAATGGAACCTAAGAATAAAATATCTTAAGTTTAGTAGTGTTCCAAGAGTTTAAGATCGGCGTTCTCTTTTTAGCTTTTAGTTCGTACACTCCTAGTTTGACTATCTTGGATATTTTGTATGGGCCTTCCCACCGAGCTTCCAGTTTACCGGCGTTTTCTTCTGCTGTGTTCGCGTAATTCATGAGTAAGACTAAGTCCCCTACTTTGAACCTTCTCTGCTTCACGCCTTTGTTGTAGTATCGCATTGTAGCTTGTTGATTGGCGTTTATCCGTAACAGTGCTCTGTCTCGCATCTCCTCAACGTCGTCGACTGAATCAAGTAGCATTGTGTTGTTGGTGGCTTCGTCATCTGGCAGCTTGACTCAGCGTAAACTGAATACTGCTACTTTGGATGGTGCTAAGGATTCGATTATGTGTGCTAGAGAGAAAGGGGTTTGATTGGTGGATTGTCTTGTGTAGTTCGGTAGGACCATAAGACGCCGTCTAGCTCGTCGGCCCAAAGTCCATTTTTTGGAGTCTAGACGTTTATTCAGTCCGTCAACTATGGATTTGTTGATGGCTGCAGCTTTCCCATTCCCATGAGGATACCTCAGCGTGGAGTGATTTAATCAGATATTCCACCTAGAAAACAAATAATAAGTGACATGTTAGTGTTAAATAATATAGTTTATTTAACGTTGCGAATGGTTCGTTGTCCACATGTTACATAATTCTTTTACTATCTTTGCACAAAAATTAGTTCCATTGTCTGTCGTGATTTCGTATGGGATGCTGTGCCGGCAGATTATGTTTTTCCATATGAAGTCTTGTATCTGCAATACTCATACAGTGTAGGTCGTTAACGACTTTGCATATCTTTTGCATTTTACCGAGCTGGGAGTCCATGGTAGTTTAGACATGTAACCTGTTTGGCCTTGATCACCGTATAGGATTCTGCTTCAACCCATTCGGTGAAGTAATATGTCATTACCGGTAGGAACTTGTGTTTCTTTATTGCAATCAGGAAAGGTCCTACTACGTCCATTTCCCACTTCATGAATGGGTAGGGGTTTGCCAAAGCGTTTAGCGATTTGGTGGGTGCATGGTTCGTTAGTTCGTGTCGTCGGCACATCTCGCATCGTTTGGCTAATTCCTGACTGTCGTGTAGCATCATTGGCCAGCAGTGTACGCGCTTCTTTATTCTTAAAGCTAGGTAGCGTCCGCTGTAATGACTTTCGCCAGCTCCTTCATGCAGCTCGGCAAGGACTTGCTGCACATCGTCCCCGTTGATGCACCGTAGCAGGATTCCTGAAGCAGATTGTTTGTATAGTTGTCCATCTACGATGGTGTACCTTGCGGCTTTGACTCGAAGTCGCCATGTTTCCCATTTGTCTTCTGGTTCTTTTCTTGTAAGAATATAATCTGCTATCTCGGTATGCCAATCGGGTTTGTCGTGCTCATTTTATTCCTAGTCAAAAGAGATAAGTTCGTCGATGGCGTTAGCCATCATGTTAGTGATGTTTGGTGAGGTTATATACTCTATAGGGATAGTACGCTTCCACTCGAGTTCGTTGGTGGATGCTATGTTTGCCAATGAGTCGACGAGCTGATTCTCGTTCCTGGGAATTTTGGTGAGCTCGAAGCTGTTGACATTCGCCTGCTTTTTCCTGAACCATCTGATGGTACTGCAGCATCAGATCATTTTTTGCGGCGTCCTCGCTGCTGAATTGGCTGGTAACAAGTTGAGAGTCGCAGAAAGCATGTATTTGTTGGGCGTCGAGGTTCTTGGCAAGTCGCAATCCAGCTAGCAGTGCCTCGTATTCTGCTTTATTATTGGATGCTTCAAATTTGAACCTGAAAGCTTACTCGAGTACCTCTCCGGTAGGTGATTCGAGCTGGACACCTGCACCTGACCCTTGCTTCCGCCTTGAGCCATCGACATAAAGGTTCCATGTTTCTGGTGGAGATGTGTTATCTGCTCCAGGTGGGATCTCGGCTATGAAATATGCGAGGACCTGTGACTTGGAGCATGTACGATTTCGATACTCCACGTCGTATTCGCTGAGCTCGACTGCCCACTTGGTTAACCTGCCAGACTGGTTTGGGCTATGGAGTATGGTTCGAAGCGGCTGGTTACTGAGTACGACGATAGTGTGTGACTGGAAGTAGGGTCATAGTTTTCGGGATGCAGACACTACTGCTAGAGCTATCTTCTCGATGGCTAGATATCGCGTCTCGGCTTCATTTAGCGACTTGCTGACGTAGAAGATTTGTTTTTGTTCCCCTTGATTTTCTTTTACGAGGACATCACTGATGGCTACCTCGGAGACTGCAACATAAAAATAGAGGATTTCGCCGTCTTCTGGTTTGGAAAACACGGGGGGAGTTGTTAAATATTATTTTAGCTTGTCGAATGCGTTTTTGATCCCATTCGAAGCACTTGTTTCCTTTGAAGATCTGGTAAAAGGGTAAACTATTGTCAGTAGATCGGGAGATGAATTTTTTTAGCGCGGCGATGCGGCCTGTAAGGTTTTGCACTTCTTTCTTCGTTCTTGGTGCTGGTAGGTTGAGTATGGCTCATATCTGCTTGGGGTTTGCTTCAATCCCTCTCTTAGTTATGATGTAACCTAGAAATTTGCCTGATGTAACTCCGAAGGTACACTTAGCTGGGTTAAGTTTCATTCCGTAGAGGTTGAGCGTTTTGAAACATTTCTCTAGGTGTTACACGTGGTCCTCAGCCTCGGCGGACTTAACCAGCATGTCGTTGATGTAAACTTCCATGGACTTGCCGATCTCGTTAGCGAACATTTTGTTCACCAAGCGTTGGTAGGTGGCTCCTGTGTTTTTGAGTCCGAAGGGCATTACCTTGTAGCAGTAGGTTCCATTGTCCGTGATGAAGGCCGTTTTTTCCCGATCCGCATGATGCATCATAATCTGGTTATATCCTGAAAAAGCATCCATAAAAGATAGGAGCTCGTTCCCTGTTGTGGCTTCTACAAGCCTGTCTATGTGAGGTAAGGGAAAGCTATCTTTGGGGCACGCCTTGTTGAGATCGGTGAAATCAACGCATATGCGCCATTTGCCGTTCTTCTTTTTGACGACGACTGGGTTAGCCAACCATTATGGATATCTGACCTTGGCGGTTGAACTGGCTTTCAAGAGTTTTTTTACCTCATCATTGACTGCTTAAGAGTGTTCCGTTCCTAGTTTGCGACATTTTTGCATTATTGGCTTGTAGGTCGGGTCGACGTTTAGCTCGTGACAAGTGATGGAAGGGTCAATTCCTTTCATGTCATCCATGGTCCAGGCGAAGGTGTTGGCTTTCTTCCTTAGTAGCGAGATTAATTTAGCTTTGATGTTTTCAGCCAGCTCTTTCTCGATTTATGTAGTATAGTTTGGGTGCTCGACGTGAATACTGACTTGTTCGACTTTTTCTAACTCTGGTGTAGAGTTATAGGTCAGCTCAAAGCTTTCAGTTTTATTTGATACCTGCAAGGTTCCCATACAGTATTCTATTAGAAAACAAGTCCGAGCTACGCGCTGATTTTCCCTAATCGTCCACGTTCCCCTGCTTGTTGGGAATTTGATGCACTGGTGGTAGGTCGATACTGCTGCCTTCATGGAATAAAGCCATGGTGTACCTAAGATTACATTGAACGCTGAGTTCTGTTCTATTACGACGAATTTGACCATTTGGGTGGAAACCCCGGTCTGAACGGGCAACTTGATCGTTCTGATGGAAGAGACGGTTTTGCTACTGAAACCTGTGAGTGTTTTTCTGCCGTCTTTGATTAGGTCGGCGCTGATTCCCATGTTGTCTAGCGTTTCTTTAAAAATGATATCCACTAAGCTTCCTGTATCGACTAGTATTCTAGCTACTTCCGTATTTGCGATGACCAGCTCGATAACTAGGAAGTTGTTGTGGGGTTGAATCAATCCTTTTAGGTCGGCATCCCCGAACTCAAGCGGTTGGGAGGTCGGCGTAATGTATGTCTATTCTTTTTGTGCAGTTTCAGCTCGTCGTTTAGAGTTTCAGATGGATCTCACTGAATCATTGCAGGAAGTTAAGCCACCCATGATCACGTTGACTCGTCCTCTTGGTAGTGATCCTTTCGTAGCTCGATCATCTGGGCTACGATCTCAAGTTTGAGTGGGGGGTGTCATATCGTCGATAGTATGTGAGCTCTTTTCCCGAACTGTGCTGACGTGGTGGGCTTTATCCTTTGTGGCTGAATTATGCCACGAGTTCCCGCTTCATCTTCGATTGTTTTACCTACTTCTGTTAGTTTTAATCTCACTGTCCTGAAATTTCTGTAACATGATAGCATGTAAGTGACGATAGTCTGCGGTTTTGTGCCCGCTTCGTTTGTGGAAATCACAATATGCTTTTGGGTCGTCGTTGGAAGGTGGAGGTTGGTCTGCGGTTTTCCCGCTTTGGGTGATCGCGTAGGTGGCGCAACCTCGCCTATCTCTTGAGTAGTGCTGCCTAGGTTCCCGAGGAATCTCATCCTTATCTCGGCTTGGTTTCACGATGTGATGTTTTTTAGATATTACGGCATGTTCTTCCTCTATTTTGATGAACTTGTTGACTCTATGGAGTGCGTCTTCTAGTGTTTGTGGTTGGTTGATGAGTAACTCATCCTTGAACCTTGAATTAAACCAAAGAGCTTTTCGTAGAGCGGCGATTGCTCCTTCATCATTAATTACTATCCGAGCTACAACTCCCTTGAACTTGTCAATGAAATCCTTTAATGATTCACATTCCTGTTGAGATAGCGTCCATAGGTCGGTTGTCGAAGCTTTCTTCGCAATGTACATTGAGTAATGCTTAATGAATACATTTGAAAGTTGCTGAAAGTTGTTGATGGTCCTAGGTTCTAAACGGGAGAACCAATCCAGCGCTGATCCTGATAAATTTTTACCAAAGAGTTGGCACAAACCTGCATCTCGTTCTTATGCGGAGAACTGAGCTCGTACCATGGCGATGGTGAAAGCCGTTAGGTACTGGACCGGATCGGTCCTACCATCATATCCTGCGAACTTGATCTTGGCAGAGTGCCGACCTGCGACCTCGGTGACCCTCCTAGAGAATGACGTCCTTTGTGCCTCTTCTATGGCACGAAGAATGCCGGGAGCCGAGCTGGTGGCTTGGTGTACTTGTGAGCTCATTAATTTCAATTGTTCACGAATGTTTTGGAGTTTGGCATCCTCAGTTTTGCTTCTGAATCTTGTTGTGTTAACGTAGTCAGGTCGACCTCGATGTCCAGCTGCCATTTTGGGTGTCTGCTGAGATGCTCCGAACAAATCCCGGTTCACGGTGTGCGCATTCCTTTCTTCTGTGGAGGCGGTGATACCTTCTAACTGCGCCCTTAGGTTCTGTGATTCCACTCTGGGTTTAGCGGTTTCTGCCTTCTGCTCGTTCATGTGGTTTAATATGTCCTGCATGGTGATCTCGGGGATCTCATCTTCGCGATCTGATCCCATTATATCCATTTGATCGTCTCTGTTTTCCGCATCAGCGGTGGATCCGTCTGGTGCTTTTTCGATTAATCATGTGGTCATTGCTCCGATTGATTTTTTTCTTGTAAAAGAGATTGTAAGATCGTCTAGCTAGATAGTCCCCACAGACAGCGCCAACTGTTGAATCAAGACTTAACAATTAGGTTAGGTCTTTGATCTGGTGTGTTAAAGCTTAGGTGATCTCAAGAAGAATTTTATATATCTTTTTAGAGTAATTACATGGGTATTTATACTAAGAATAAATGCTTAAAAACCCTAATTACATGTTTTGACCTAATGGCTTCGAGCTGAAAGGCCCAGCTCGTCAGATCAGCCCAACTTGGCTTCAGGCCTTCTAGGTCGCCTTAGATTCTTCAGGTCGTTGCCTACATGGACCTTCAGCTGAAATGGGCTTTTGGACAGATGCTAAACCTAGCATCAACAAAAAACATATGAAAACCACTTTAAGATTTCTCTCACTCTCTTTTTTACTCACATAGAAGAAAAGAGAAATAATACTCTTACCCCAATCATTTTCACACATCTATATAATATATTTTATATTATTTTATTTTATAACAATTAGGTGTAATTAGACATTTATAGTTTTATTATGTATTTTTGAAAAGTGCCCATACTTAAAATGGCAAAGTTCACTAAGCATTTTCACCAAAAAATAGAATTCGACTCTACTTCTCAGCGAATTTGAAATTGATCTCTACGTGTATACAGTTTAAAATTTAACTAGACAGTCCGTGTGCTACAAAAAAAAAAAAATTTGTATTTTCAAGTAATATAAAAGAAAGTCAAGTATGTATGTGCTATAAAGGTATAATACGAGGACCCGAACAAAATAAATGAAAAAACTTCTGACGTGGCGCTACGCTACGGGATGCAAGTAGAGACGCGTGAATGGTATATGTATTATGTCTAAAATCATCCGTCTTCCATCTAATCTTCTTCTCTCTTTTTCTCCCGTCGAAGCTTCTTATGGCGGCGTCTCTAATCCGAGCCTCTCCTCTCTCGTTCAACAGTAACGGTACGTTTTCCTTCTCCCTTAGGATCTCTTTATCTCTTCGATTGATCCAAATTTGTAAAAATCACTTTGCCAAGAGGTAAACCTAACTTCCCCGTCTTTATTTGATACAGGAAACCCCCAGATTAAGATCAGAGTTCATAGCTCAAGCTCGCACGGCGGAATCAATAGGCGAAATAGAGTCTGTGGGATGGGGCTGGGCTCCGGCCTTGGAAGTAGAAGGCAGTCTCTTTTGATTTGCCACTCGGCCATTGTAAGTCATCTTTGTTGCTGCTTCTTGTGAGAATTGAGGAATGTCGTCAACTAAATTGATATTCTCCTTTTTTTTAGAACGCTAAATGCAGTGAAGGACAAACGCAGACCGTTACACGGGAGTCACCAACCATAACCCAGGCTCCTGTCCATTGTAAGCCTTCACTCTTTTTTTTTGTTTTTTTTTGTTCTTTGTTGTATTGATGTATTGATGGCAACAAAGGATCGCCATACTCTCGCTAGATTTAGGGATTGAAAGCTTCCAATGCGTATCCAAATTATGTATTAAGATTTCACACAACTTATAAAAAAAGTAGGATGGATATTAATCGCATAGTATCATAGTGTTTCTCTATTGGTGTAAGAGTACTCATTGGTGTGTTGGGTTTTAGCTAAGGAGAAATCGCCGGACTTGGATGATGGAGGAGCAGGGTTCCCACCACGAGATGATGGAGATGGAGGTGGAGGAGGAGGTGGTGGAGGCAACTGGTCGGGTGGCTTCTTTTTCTTTGGTTTTCTTGCCTTCTTGGGTTTATTGAAGGATAAAGAGAGCGAGGAGGATTATCGAGGAAGCAAAAGGCGATGATTTGGGTCATCAGGTTAGTTTTGGTGAATGCACAACTTGAGAATCACATTTGGTTATATTGTAGGTACTATGACTACTTGTAATATCCAAGAGACTGTCGATTTTAAAGCTTGTTTACTTACATTAGAATTCTGGAAATCCTGAGAAAATATAAAAATAAAAATGATGACAAGTCTGAATAAGAAACATCTAAAGGAAAAACTGAAGCAGCCTATTCTTGTTCGCCCTTTACTTACATCACTGTGCCACAGTGTTACAATAGTTGTAATTTCTTTGTATCGTATTCTCACAAAGCTAGCTGAAAGAAAGACGCAATCGTCTCTTACCCTTGCACAGAGGCTGTGACCTTAAAATATTGCCTTATATGATGAGTCTGATTACAGATAGCCAATGGCTGTTCAATGTAGACCTCTTCAAAAGAATATTCTTCATATCCCTCTGATGTAGTTTTAACTTTATCAAACCCTTTTTTATTAGAATTAGATAGGTATATTGCTATTGAGACCTTGAGTATCGAAATGAAGCTGCAGAGCTAATGAATCCATTCGAAAGTAGAATTCGGAACTTTTACCCAAACTTTCTAGTAGACAAGATCGATCGAGTTGTCTTAGTTGGAGATGCTATTGCACAAGTTTGTGGATGCAGAGATCAATGAAACTAGGACATTACACTCACGAACAATATCTCTTGCCAAGTAGACAAAATAGTTCTAATATCATGTTTTTTATATAAACTTTACATTTATTGAATGGTGTGTTAATTAACTGTAACCGAGAGCGGCAAATTCGAATCTTTGTTAATGCAAAAGTGAGTATTGAGTACTATTAGACCATTTGTTCATTTATGTTTAAAGTGTGTGTGTATATTTTTTTTTTTTTTACACAAAGTACTTACAAACCCTCACACCAAATAGGCTTATTATATTTCTTCCACAGTCCAGAAGTAGAAAATCAATGACAAAAGCCAGCCCAATAAAAGTTAGAATTTGGCCCAATAGTGAGTTATATGAGTAAGCCTATCCACCCAAATTGCAACGAAGAAATGGCGAGGATGGTAATGGTGGGTGTGCTCCAGCTTCCTTCCCGCCTCCCTCACTCCCTCTTCTACTCTTGTTGCCAAACTGCTCCTTCTCGACCACAAGGTCTTTCTCTCTCTCTCTCTCTCTACTCTCTACTTTTCATGATTGAATATTGAGAATCGAATTCAGGTGTTGCTAAGGTGGTTCTTAAGAAGGGCAAGACACAGCTCTTCAAAGACGGAAGTCCCATGGTTTACAGTGGAGCTGTTGACAGGATCATCGGAAAACCGCCTCCTCGAACCGGAGATGTTGTTATCGTCGCCGATGGCACGGAGAATCCCATCGGTTGGGGTTTGTATAACTCAGTTTCTATGTTTTGTGTTCGTCTTATGCAGCTCCAACACGAAGCCACCAGGTTTCTTTCTAATATATGGAACGAAATAAGCTTCCACACTTGTTGATTCGTATTCACATTGAATATTGGATCTCCTTCTCTTGCTTGTGGCAGAGATCCTTCTTGTGCATTGAACATTGAGAAGCTACTTGAAACTAGAATCGCTCAAGCTCTTCACTTACGAAACAGTTTGGGACTTCCCTCAGCTAATACTAATGCTTATCGTCTTGTGAACAGTGAAGGAGATAGGTATTCATTGATTGATCTCAACATATTTTCTTCACTTTCGGATTTGACAGTTTTAGACAATATCTCGTCTCGTTGCTCGTCTGTAGATTATCTGGATTGATTGTGGATGTATTTGGAGATATAGCTGTGGTAGCTTCCTCTGCTGCTTGGCTTGAAAAGTACAGGAATGAAATTGAGACTTGCTTAAGATCAATCGATGGAATCAATCATATAAACTGGAGACCGTCTTTAGATATTCTTAAAGAAGATGGGTTTGATATCTCAAGTTTGAAACAAACACAATCATCTAATTTCCCCCAAAGATCAATGGTATGGTGGGTGGTGCTCTATTCAGGTCTTGCTCTTTTCAATATCTTCATGAATATGGTATGGAAACATTGCAGGGTGCGAGCTGAGTGATGTTCTTAATGCCAGGTTGTGGAAAACGGGATCTCTTACACGATTTCTCTTGAGGGACAGAAAACAGGGTTCTACACAGATCAACGTGAAAGCCGTCACTTCATATCAACCGTCTCTGCTGGTAAAAGAGTTCTTGATCTTTGCTGCTATAGTGGTGGATTTGCACTAAACGCAGCTAGAGGAGGTGCTACTAGTGTTATTGGTAAGTTTTATCTCTCTCCTCTTCTTGATCTCCCTAAACCCAGTCCATTGTCTTGTGAATCATCAGACCATACAATTTCAGGAATTGATTCATCTTTGCCTGCTTTGGAGCTTGCCAGAGAAAATGTGATGCTCAACCATATGGATCCGGGGAAGGTTACCTTTTTGAAACAAGATTCGACAGAATTCATGAAGGGTGCTCTGTCAAGGGAAGAAACATGGGACATTGTGATCTTAGACCCTCCTAAGCTAGCTCCAAGTAAAAAGGTGACATGGAATTCCTTTTCTTTGTTTTTCATCATAGAGGGATATTAAAGTTTGTGTTAAAGAAATGAGATTACCTCAATGTGGATGGCCAGGTTTTGCACAACGCATCTGGAATGTACAGAAATCTAAACTCGTTGGCAATGCGATTGACAAGGAGTGGAGGTCTTCTGATGACATGCTCATGCTCAGGGGCGATGACACAGAGTGGGAAGTTCTTGGGGATTCTTCAGAGCGCTGCAGCAATGGCGGGAAGGAAGATCACAGTGGTGAGGGAGGCAGGAGCTGCATCTGACCACCCGCTCGACCCATCTTACCCTCAAGGCCAATATCTATCCAACCTTCTGCTTCGAGTGCTTTGATAGGTTAGTGTTTTTGGCTTTAACAAGTTCAATAGTTTTGTCAGCGGTTTGTAGTTGACTAAGTTTTAGATTGTAGTGGTTATACATACATTTCCTATCTATGTATGGTCAGACAAATAACGGAAGACAGATTTGGAGGCAGATAAAAATAGTAATACATTTAAATCTTATGGAACAACAACAAAGGTATTATGAGGAATTTAAGCGCTCAACGAAAGTACCATATTGCAAGCAAGGATTACAATGCAAGTATACAGAGATAGATAAAATTTACAAACATAGAGTAGAGATCTCTCTCTTTCTTTATCTCTCCAAGCTTGTTAACGACCTCCAGGGTTTCTGTTCCATGACAAGTAGGACGGATCTCCGAGTCGCCTGACACAAGAATGCATAATGTATCAGCAAATAAAAGACAGCCCCAATTCAAGTCATGCATATAAGAGACACAGGTAGATGTGCGTACCTGGGTTTCACAAGATACATTATGGTAAATGCTAGGGCCAAGAAGAAGCAGATCCCACCAACTGTCAAGTAAGCAATGCCGAGGAAATCGTTTTTCCCACCCAGCCAACTTGTTGTCGACAAAACTAGCTTCTTCTTTCCATTGAAACTGTAAGTGTTGTAATTGTTGCTCAGTGTAACGTTTATGGTGTCATTCGCTTCAAGATCAGTCTCTATCTTTCCGTAAAGTTTTCTAAATGTTGGCAATGCTGCGGTTCTCATCCAGACAATAAGATCTTCTTGTTCACTAAGCTGGTATACAAAAAGAAGAAACATATCGACAGTTAAGTTGCTAAGCATCTATGTGATATCAATGCCAACATGAACTACAGTTGAGGTTATACCGGTTTTTCTGGATCTAGAGTACCACCACCTGTGAGATTCCCCTTCTGAAAATTCTTGGGAAAGACTTTGCTCCCAAACTTGTGTTCCTTGTCACTCTTCCATGCAATGCCTTTCTTGTTTACTTCTAGAGGTGCATTGTTTCTTGATAATGTGTATGTGTCATTAAAAAGACTCCAAGCAATAAGACCACATGGCACAATCGGCTGCCCACCAATATCATCCTCAGGCTTGCAAGCGCTTATTTGATTTTCATATTTTGGGCTTCTCAATTGTGAATCACTTCGGCTTTTCACATATCTGTTCCATAGACACCATTGATCAATTAGAACTACTAATCTAAATTCAAATCTACACATCAGTTTTTGTACATACAGTTTCCGTTCCGTAGACACCATGCTGATATTTATTCTAGTTCTGCCTCTTAGACCCAACCCAATATAAAAAAACAATGTTTCCCGCTAAGATGAAAGTGGCATACTAGTACGGAAATTAACTCATGCTAAAGATTATTTGTCAACAGGTGTTACATACCTTCTGTGATTCTGATAGAAGTTCTCTAGCTGGTAATAAACATAAACAGGCTGCTTCATACGCTTTGGCACCTGGAAAATGCAGCCGGAAAAAAAGAAATGTAAAAAACAAATGCAAACCTTAATCAGATCTCGAAGAACAAAAATGAAGTTGAGGCATAAGAAACTAACTTTTAGAGTTCGAATACAAGTTTTGTCTGCAGCTCCTCGAATGTATGCAACCTTGTCAGCCCTCTCAGGTACTGGAACGCAATCATTATCATACCGATCAACGATCTCAACAACCTACCAATCGTAGACACGAAACATATGAGATACAGAATAGCACCTAATGAGTAACAATGGGTCATATTCATTTGCACTTACATCCTGAGAAGCAAAAAGGGAGATAACTCCAAGAGGGATAAAGATTACACTGACTATCAAAAAGGTCGAAATAACCTGCACAAAGATATAAGAAAGGGAGTATTTTTATTGCGTTGTTTCTGCAAAGTTTTGATGTATGAAAAGGTCAAATAGAGATTACAAGTTGCCAAAAGGGATAAAGAAATCTTACCCAACCAGGGGTAAGAATGGGCTTGCAAGCTGGAAGCTCTTGCTGCGTGAACTTCGAATCTACAAGAAATCATTAGCGAACAAAATCATACATTTTAGCCATGGATTTGCAAATGGTTGCCTATTGTACCGAGATTCAAAAGTCAAAACTCTAACGATGAATTTGCTAAAGTAGTAGAGAAATTGAGTCAATCCAAGGTTGTTATCAAATAATGAAAGAGAGTCCCTTAAATCCTTTATGAATACGATAGGACAAAATGTGACCTAATAACGCAGATTATACGATTAAACTACCGAATCTTGGGGGAAAACTCCAGCTCAATTCAGTTTCTTAACACGAAAACAGAAAAAGAGAGGCCGAATTGAATCAAGACTCAAGAGTCAACGATAAGGCAGAGGAATAATCGGAAGAAGATCGCGAAGGGAGGAGGAGAAATACACTTGGGTCGTTTCGAATTCTTTCGGGCGGCGGAAGAATCTGCCGATCCGGCTGTCCCCGCGCTGGAAGACGCCGTATTGGAACTCATCGCGGTGGAAACGACGATAATTAGCCGGGTGAATTATTGCGGAGTCTAAGGAGAGCGAGATCGAGATCGAAGGAAATGACGAATCGTCGGGAGGGGAAAGATAAATGAAGAAAAGGAAAGCGGTTAGGAAAAGGAAGCTTCGTCGTCGTCGGAGGGACCAAGGACCGAGCCTTTGTAAATTTGAATTGGTTCGTATTTTGTAAATTTAATCTTTGGTTCAACACTTCCTACCAAAAAAATTGGAACCAACGCTAGGCCCATATAGTGGGCTTTGTAATGGGTTTTACGAATTTTGTTGCGGAAAACGGGTAAGGTGTTATTATTATTTTTTTCCAACCCAATCATCTATAGCCGTATAGACTATCCACTCATCAAATTTTGTATCCAACTAAGATGTTATCTCGGGAAAATGTATTACAAAATAAAATTTCAAAACTATGATTTAAATTTTACGATATAATTTTGTAAATAATAATAAAAAATTTATTGACAAATATAAATATCAAAATAAAAATGTGATGACATAATAGAAAATATGTATAATATAATATATAGAAAATATGTATAATATATTATTCACTCTTGTGTAAATTAAATAATTTAAAATATTTAATTTATAGATATTTAGAAATATATGTTTTTTTATAAAGGTTTTAATATTAATAATAATAATAATAGGTCTAAATATAACCCAAACAAACAATTAGCCCATAAAACTGAATCAGAACTAAAACTCTCAGTCCAACTCCTAAATTTGGGATGGGCTTTAGAAAACAAAATATGGGCCCGGGCCCAAAAACATTATGAAAACCCTGGGATTAAAAATGGAGAACCCNATTTTTGACCCCCGCCGCTGGCAAACCTTGTCTTCTCCTCCCTCGCCGTGGCTTTCTTCGTCGACCATCCTCTTCCTTCTGTCCAAAAGTCGAAATCGGAATGGGTAGTGTTTAGGAGTTTGGCTTGGCGCTATTTTGGGACCGCCGTCGGGTCGACGAAGAAAGCCACGGCGAGGGAGGAGAAGACAAGGTAGGTTTCCGGTGAAGAACTTGGGGAGGAGACGGCTACCCATCGGACTTGGTTTGACGGCGACTCTTGGAGGTTGAGGTCCCCGCACGACCACCGAGATCCGACGCTTCGCTCTCCTCCGGTTAGCCGTGCCGAAGTTCCACCTCGAGATCTTGTCTCTCTTCACATGCCGACTTCCCTGCCTCCGTGCTTCAACGGTACTGGCCGGTCCCGCTACCACGAGGGTGCTTTACCCTCAGTCGGAATCGAAATGAACCTAGGAGAGAGGAGAGAGAGAGAGAGAGAGATCTGAAACTACCGCAAGTGAAAGATGAATGGGTGAGACCGCCGGCTTTGGACCTCGCCGGCGGCCCCGGGGGACGCATGACACGAAGTTGTTGCTCGAACGGCAGGAGGAGCTCCCCGACACCAACGCTCTCCACAGGTCTCTAAGAAGATATTGGATCTAAAATTAGAGAGATTCGAGAGAGAGGAAGTGAAGGAGAGAGACTTTTTGATCTTCAATATATGTTAGATAGATTACTTAATTAAATCATTTATATTTAATTATCTAAATTTTATAAACATATTTCAAATTTTAAATCTATGAAATTATATTATATCATATACTAACAAATTTTAATTATTTATTTTAAATGTTATTATGTTATATATTATATTCAAAGTTTTTTGAAACTATATTTTTTTAGAATGTAAACTAAAAATAAATGAGAACAAAATCTTGCTAATGGCATATCATGTAATTTATTACAAACTAAAAGTTTCTTTTTAAAAAAAGTCTTTCCTTTTAACATGTAGGAGATTAAAAATCATCAAGTCAGCTTTCAACAATGCCATGTCAATTTTTTCGAATTTTTATAAAAAAACCTACCTTTCGCTTACGTCGTTACATATTACCCATATCAGTTTCCTCACATGACGTTCGAGATTCTCGGCTTCATGTTCTCTTTTATTCTCTTTTGGGTTTTATCAGTTGTTACTATCACTTTGATTCAATTCTCATTTTTTACACACAAACAAAATAATGAAATTGTATTCGAGTTTGCTTTCCCTCCTCTATCACATAGAAGATTTTCATCAACACAAACTGTTAACTTGATGACACTCTAGAAGAAGAGTAATCATTACAACTCATCCAAAATCTTAATATTCAAAATTTCATTATACACCCCTCCCTATACTTTTTACATTTTTGCTTTTGGTGGCCTTTATACGTACATTTATCTTTTTCTCATGTAGTCTCTTGAACAAATGTTCGAGAAGAGAAAATTGCTTCAGTAAATTTTTTGTCTTGATTCTTATTGTCTTTTTATGTTGTTGGGAATTTTAATGACCTTGAAAAAGGTTTTGACACAAATACCATTGGGTTTTGGAATCCTTCTATTGTATTCTTACTCAAGCTCACTTTCGTTTTTGAAGCTTTAAGTGGTGATTGTATTTGAAAAAGATGAATTTAGCCCTAATATATCATTCACAGCTGATTCGATCCCATCATGTATGTCACCGATTTCATCAGTACCAGCACATGCACATATAAAGAAACTGTATAAAGGTTTGTCATTCTCGCCTCTTTCATTTGCATATTCGATTCAAAATTATAACTGCTTTTGATTGCAGCAAAGAAATTCCATGGCAGTAGAAGAGTCACTCAGCTTTCACAATGCCTTGTCTATATAGAATTCTCTTGAGTTTGATCCACATATTAACAATGATACTCCTGACACAAATTAATCTATATAATTCATTTACACAAAGAAGAAAACACATGTAAGTAGTATAGTCTCATCGCAATTCTGTTACTCAGCAGTCGAACACAATATCATTTGTTATTTCTTCTTATGTAGAAACATGGGATTCTTCGACTTCCAACAGATGAAGCACCATCGGCTCTTGTTATTGGTTGGAATGTAACTGGGTCAATTCCATTGATCCATAAAATCACTTCCATTGCTTTCTTCATCGTGCTTATATTTTCTTCCATTGAGGTGACTCTCATGTTAAGATTCAAGTTCTTACGTAAAGAAGCAGCAATATATTTGTTAGGATCAATGTCTAAATACGGAATAGATCAAAGACCATAAATTAGTCCTTTGTTGTTCGTTGATGTCTGCAAAAAAAAGTTGAAATTATATATACGAAAAACAACAATCAAAACCAACAACAAACATTTAATAAGATGTGATTCTATGTAATACTTTGCTTATTCCAACTTATAATTATTCTAACTTCATACAATCAAAACATCAGCCTATACACAATGCATACTATAATTCTACCTTACACAACTTAAACACAATACAAAAAATTAGATGAGAAAAACATCAAAGATTAGCTTTATTAAGTCAAACATATGTGAACAAGAAAATGTTTTTAACATACTTAACTTTATTTCAAATGTGAACTAAGCTAATCTGACATGAAAATGTGAATAACCAAAAACATAAACCAATAATCACATTAACTTAACTGAATGAGCAAAGACTAAAACCAAAAACATTTCCTCTTAGAAAACAATCATATATATAACCAATAAAGCAAGAATCACATAACTTAAACCCAATCAAAAATCACTAAGCAATTCAAAATTACAAGAATTTTATTTTCTGAAAGAGTTTCTAAGTAAATCAAATGTTCAAATGATATTAAAGTTCAAAATCTTACTTCAATATATGCAGCAGTAAGTTGTTCAGGAGAAGGTTCAGTGATAGTTGATTCTGTTTGGTTGCTAACATTTGATTCTTGAACTCTCTGTTTTGCTAAATGCTCAACAGCCACAATTAGAGCTTCTTCTCATTTCTCAACAAAAGTGCCATCTTTTCGGATGTGAGTCTTGCGGACCACTTCAGTTGCTAGAGGTGCTACACCACTATTTTCAAGTGCCTAACAACAATATATTGTTAGTGATATTAATTATATTAAACTAATGTAAAAAAAAAACAAAACAAATCATCTCATGAGCAACTCTTGTGTGTTTCTTTGCCCCTGAAACGCGGCAATGCGTTCTTAATTCATCAAGATCTGAGGTGTGGTTCTTTGAATTAGTTTTGTTCCTCTTTACATTATGTTCCTCATCCCAAGCTTCTAGCATAATGTTCCAGTTAGATAAACCAATGTAATTAGGCTTTTTCTTAATCTCTTCCTCTTGCTAACAAGGTTTCTAATAGAATCCTTGCACGTCTGCTGCCAGCAAGCAAGAACCATATCATGAAGATCATGAGTCCAATAATATTTTTGCTGGAAAAGACCCAAACCAAACAAAATATAAGTACCTTTCACTAACAACCATTTATGTAAATCATATCACAAAACAAACCAACATGTAACTAATTAGACAAATAAACCACAAAACTACACCACCAAGCCTTTGTCTTACTCAATGGGACCATCCCAAAATTCCACCATGGTGCCCAAAAATTTGATTGCCAGACTGCCACAATGTCTCTCTGAATGCAATTATGTATGTCAAACCTAAGTTAATATAGAAAAAAACTACAAGTTTTGGTATACCACAAAATTTCATTAAACTCTTTATTAAAACGGATAAAAACTAATATACCATAAACTTCTGAGGATGAAGATGATGCATATTAACCCTCTCTGGTGCACTAACAACACATTATCTGTAATCATTCGAGATGGGATAAACACAAATTGCTCTTCTGATATAAGTGAGTGAAGCAATGGCTTGAGTCGAGCAACCAAACATTTGGAAATAATCTTATATGTCACATTGCAAAGGCTGATCGGACGATAATCAGAAAATGTTTGTGATCTTTTTATCTTGGGTATTAGGCAGAGATTTGTGTCATTAAAACCAGAATCCATTTGAGCAGACTGGAAAAATTGTGAAATCTCTGAGACAACATCACGACCAACGGTTTTCCAACTAGATTGATAAAACCTTGCCGTAAATCCATCCAGACCCGGGGCTTTATCAGCGCCTATAGAAAAAATAGCAGAATGAATTTCTTCCTCTGTAAACGAGGCCGAAAGGGTCTGATTCATTTGAGTTGTGACCTCCATTGGGAAAGAACTAAGAACTGATGAAGCATTTGGTGGGTTTGATGAAGAGTAAATACTTTGATAATATTGAACAGCAAGTTGTCCAATCTCCTTTTTCCCCTTAAACTCAGTACCTGAATCATTCTTTATCATAAGAATTTGGTTCCTAGATGAGCGAGTTTCTGTAATTGCTTGGAAAAACTTTCTGTTACGATCCCCATCATTTAACCAATGATTTCTACTCTGCATCTTCCAATATCTTTCTTCCTCACGATATGAATGGGTGAGATCTTCTTGTAACTTTTGAATTGAATCCAAAGGAGGACCAGTAGACTGTAATTTGGATTCAATTTCATCATGTAAACTCTGAATTTCAGCCCGTGAACTAAGTCTTGTTTGTTGTCCTAATTGTATTAGCGCTTTACGAGTAGAAGCTAATGAATCTTTGATAGAATAATTCCCATAATCTTTTGTTGCATTCCAAGCTGACATTAGACACGAGTTGTATTGAGGCCGAGAGATCAATCGCTTATAAAAATGAAACTTCCTAGTTGCAACTGATTCACTATAGGCTACATTAACAATCACTGGTCGATGATCAGACCCATAAAAAGGTAAGTAAGTTGCAGTAGAGGCTGGATAAGCATGTAACCAAGCTTCATTGGCGGCCACTCTATCTAAGCAACACTGAATTGTATGATTTCTTCTTTTCCCCACCCAAGAAAAACGATTCCCAATACATTTGATATCCCGAAGATTACACTTGTTATACATGTTCCTAAAAGCTGTAAAACTTGACTCGTCTCCTATCTTACCCCCTTTCTTCTCTCTATTTGAGAGGAGTTCATTGAAATCCCCTAAGACTAACCAATGGTATGATCTATGTTCCCCTATACTAGATAATTTGTCCCATAAAATTGATCTTTGAACATGTTTTGGGTATCCATACACACAAGACAAAGCGAAAGAGATTCCATTAAGATCAACCATTACATTGATAAGCCTACTATTTTCATAAACTGAAACAACTTGTACATCTTGCTTTACCAACAAAGCTAAACCACGGGAACCTAAGGAAGGGGAAACATATTTTATATACAGAAATCCTAAGCTAGCTACTAAATCATGAATACTATTAAAAGAAACTAAAGTTTCGATTAAGAAAAAAACATAAGGCTTTTGTTCCCGACATAATCTTCTTAATCGTGCTTCTGTCAGAGGTACACCAATCCCCTGACAGTTCCAGAACATCAGCCTCATTGCGCTTGTGGGGGTACCTGACCCCCCGCGCCTCCGTCGATTAAGTCTTCCTGATCAGTGATTGAATGAATCATAACATTACAAGCTTTCTTAGATGCATATGTCTTGGAAGAGGAAGGGCAGTCCAAGTCTGAATTTAGTCTTTTACGCTTTAGTGATCCACGAGATAGCATCTGCTGATCATTGGATGATATGCTAGTGTTCATAGGTCCTTACTTTGCAGACAAGTAACGTAACCGCTCAACGGACAAGTCTGTATCTTCTAATCCTGGCGTAATTGATTGAGAAGATAGAAGCTGAATATATTGGTTTGGTTGTCTTGAACTTGAAGGAGCCTGTCCCAAAAACATTTGATGTGTCGGTGCTGGTGGGAGACTGGGCTCATCGTCTTCATCAGATTGAGGTGGAACCTCGTTCGGTATGACAACATGAGAGTTAAATGGAAACTCACGAATATCATGATTTAGCATTCCACATCGCTGACAAAAGTTATGGAGACGTTCATACGTGAACGAAAGCAGTGTGTTACCATCATTCCCAAATTGATATATACGCTTAAATCGAAGTGGATTATCCACATTCCATAAGACTTGAACCTGAGCGTAATCAAGCCTGGAAGATTCATTGAAGTCGACATTCACAACAAGAGCCACAAGACCACCCACGATTGAAATCATTGTCTCTGATACTTACTGATATGAAATCCCACGGATTTGTACCCAAAAGGGTATAAGTTTACTTGTGTCTTCTGGTAGATTCGGAGTCCAATGATGAATGGTGAGTATCCACTCTGCAAAGGACCAAGGAGAGCGTCGTAACACCACATTCATTTCCTCCGCCGAATGAAACAGAAATTGCACCCGGGTGTCATCCATTACACGGCCACAGACTAATCCATCCACTCCCCAGAACCGAGGAAGATGATGAATTAATGCATGGAACGGTTGTTTACGGGGATTAACCGGCATAACAACCAATGCAAACTGAGAAGCAGCCTCTGCTTCTGCAAAAATTAGTGGATCAATAGCCACTGGAACATTATCAATTCACAGATCGATGTTTTGCAATTGATTTCGTAACTTTTCAGTCATTGTTAAAGCAAGATTAAAGAACCACACTCCTAAATAACCGATTGTAACCTCTTCATTATAAAGACGAACGAAGAGCAGTTAAGGGCCAAGAAATTTGGGGACCGACTTCGTGGGCACAAAAAACTGACAATAGCAGTTAAAAATAATTGGATCATCCCAATCAATTTGAAACCAGAACCGAATCCAGACAAAAACTCTTCGAAGAAGAGATTGAGACTTTACCAGTAATCGCCAAAAAGTCACAGGCAGAGAAAAGACACCATTTTTTTACAAAATTGTTAGTGTAATATCTTAGAAATTTAAATTATACTGACTTAGTTATACTAGTAAAAACTTTATACGATCTTTACGAAAAAATATAAATGTCGGTTACAAATGTGTAACTTTCAATTTCCATCCTAAACAGCAAAACCAACCAACTATAAGTAGAACCACACACATAAGATAAAAAAAAATAGAATACTCCAATCCCAACATTTATATATGCTTTTACTTTCTCACAAAATAAATTAAAAAAAGCGTTGCACTTATATATGTTGAGTTTTCTTCTGTGGTCAAATAAATAACTCCACAAAACCCTTTTGTAATCAGCCAACCCAATTTAGAAGCAAAAGAAAAAAACAAACAAAACTAAAGATGAAGTATCATAATATAATTTGGTAAGTTGAGATAAAAGAAAGTTTGTATGAAATATGGATATTACTAAAGTGGAGCAGGGAAGGTGGAAGAAGAAGAGAAAGAGAAGATTTCATCAAGTGTCCCATTCATTGAGTCTCCTCTGCATTGAAAGTCATGTTGCTTTGAGTTATCTATTGACATAATCTCTGCTTCGTTCATAGAAAGCTGAGGGAAGTCTTGGAGTTGAAGAGGAGGATGATAAGAAAGCTGATGATTAGGATAGTTTGCAAATAGATCTTGATCGTTATCGAGTAGTGAAGATGAGAAATAAAGTGCAAAGTTAGATGAGCTGTTTGCTTCATCTAAAAGCATTCCACCTTCTGATGAAGATGTCTCTGCTGATGCCATTTTCAAGCTCTCCTCTTCTAAGCTTTCTCTTTCTCTTTCAATCCTAGACGACTCTTTGCATTTTCTCCACTTCGTCTTCTCCTTTTCTTCATCCTCATATTTTCCTACACTAGTAATACTCTCATCTTCTTCGTTTTCTCCTATTCCTTTTCTCTTTGGAATTTGTATGTTCTTCTTAAACACTCGGCACAATGCATATGACTCCTGTATTTTTTTACATTATCAACATCAGAAAACGAATACATCATATATATTCTTTTTGGTTTTGGTCAATTATTTTATATCTTAATCTTGTTCATGCGAGATATATATACCGGTCCTGAGATTTTAAAGGCAAAAAAATGGGATGATTATTAAACTTAAACTTTAGAAAAATATTTCTTAAACTAAAATTTTGAAAAGAAAAAGTGAACCAGAAGCTCGTAGTTGTTTTGGCAGGGAATGATAATAAGAGTTAATATATTGGTAACCTTGAAGGAGGAGGTGGAAGGAGGGTGAATGAGTCGATATTCATGCATGACCCAATTAGTACGAAGACCATGAGGAGCCCTTCCTCTATAATAAACAAGTGTTTTCTTCATTCCCATCTTTATCTTCTTTGATTCAACTGTACGGTCTTTCCCTGTGGCTTTCCAATAGCCAGCTCGTGTTGCACGGTTCGTTCTCGACCCATTTGGATACTTCTTATCTCTTGTGCTGTAAAAGTACCATTCCATGTCGTTCCCAGGCAGAAATGACTTCTCTGTTCCTCGTTTACATATACATATAAATAAATAACTACTTCAATTATAAAGCCCTAGCCTCTCTTACTTACATATATATAATTCTATATATGTTAATTAAATAGATATATAGAGATGTGTATATATGGATGGTACGTACCAGGCAATTCCCATGGCTCGCATTTATAAAGATCAACTTCAGGGATAATCTCCAGCTCAATGGCTCGGCCGTTCACCTTCCTATCAAGATAATACGCCACAAGCTCTTCATCAGTCGGATGAAACCTGAATCCTGGAGGTAAACTCATCGGCGCCATTCAGACTAAAGTAGAAATGCGCCGATCGAGAAGTGAGCGAGAGGGAAAGAGAGAGAGAGAAAGAGAGATTAGTTATGGCGAAGGTTTAACATATATATAAGAAGTACGTACAACATATAAAGGAGAGTACTATATATAATATGGGAGATATGATATATGGGAATGTGTAAAAGTGTTCCATGGGATTGGCATCTTCTGAGATTAATATTTTGTCTTACTTTGGATTTGCTTTTTCAGTAAGTGTTTCTCATGTTACATATCGAATTTGTTTTTTTTATTTACATTTTAATAATGTAAAATGAGTTTGAAAGATTCTGTGAGTGTGAAAGCTAAGTAAGATAGACGGAAAAGGTTAAGCAAGAAGGCCCCATTTCTCAAGTTCCCACATAAATATTTATGTGTAAGTGTAATGTATACACAAGTTATATACGTTATCGTATAGGAGTATTGTATAGTGTACACTAATCTAATATAATTCCGGCGACAACTCAATGTGGGACATGATAGTGAAGGTTCTTTTAAGGAAAAATAAAAATATAAAAATGAATATGAATAGAGTAATTGCCATTTTGAAGCATAAAAGAAGGCTTTTCATTATTCAACACCATTAAGGGACCCCATCTGTTCTCTAAGCAAATCTACCTGGCGACACCTAAACACTCTTCTTTTTCTTTTTACGTTTGACGGTATTTTTAATTTTCTTTTATGATCTTAATATACAAATGTGCAAAATAAACTTACCTAGAACAATAGAACCGAATCGAACTCTAACTAGATGATTAAATCCAGTTTTATTTTACTTTTAAAATCCTTGTTAACACTCGCGGACCTAACACACTCTACACTCTAACTGACATACAATTCTGTCACTAATTCGTCAAAAATAAATGCTTTTGATGGAATACTGATAAAATTTGTCTATCAGTTCTAGTTCTAGCGTTAGTAATGAATTATGTCACTAGTTAGTCAGAAGTGTATTTTTGATGAAACACAGACGGAAGCCGTCGTCGATTCTAGCGCATAAATAATGAATTTCGTCAGTAATTAGTCAGAAGTGTGTGTTTTGATGGAACACTGACGGAAGCCGTCGTCGGTTCTAGCGCATCAGTAATGAATTTCGTCAGTAATTAGTGATGGATTAGTGACAAAAATAAGATGTTATTAAAGTATCCGTCAATAATATTTCGTCATTAATTACCAACGGACTACTGTATTATTAGAAGATAATTAAATAAAATTATATATTAATTTAATTAATTGATTATTAATTGATTAACAATAAAATTATATAAATAAAATTCAATATATTCATAAAACTAAAATTAAATTCACAAAATTAAGATCCTAAATTAGTTATACATTACAACAACAAAATATCTATTCCACCAACGATGAGTTGGCCCAGTTGGTTTAAGCGTAGTCGTTGGTGATGTTGTGCTCCTGGGTTTGATTCACGGTGGAAAAGATTTGCTCTTCAGAGAGAGTTATATAACATGGTTTGGACTTTGCCTTGGAGAAATGTACGGGCTTTGGCACATAACTCTTTGGTCATCAGAATAAACATCTATTCTGGGAAACGTCTGTTAACCGAGTCCATGATAGCTTGAATATGAGCTTGCATCTGAGCTTGCTAAGCTTGGAACTAAGTGTCTCCCGATTTACACAGCCTGCAAATCATCGACCTTCTAGTTCAGTTCTGTTACCTCGTCGTCCTTCTTCCTCATCTCCTCGTCTCTATAACAATCCTTCACTGGTTGGGATCCCGACAAGTAGTAGCGGGCCATGTTTTCGAAGAAGACGCTCTTGTCTCTCCATGTGTCATATAAAGACCGTAATGACTGAGATTAAGGTTATGTTAAATTAATATTAGTATCGATGTTGATATATTTTTAAAATTTTACATAATTAATCAATCTTCTTATATATAACTTATAAAAAAATTTATTATAATTTTACATTTGTATAATTAAAATTATATTATAGATATATAATTTAAATTATATTTTTAAAAATGTAATTCAAATATTTTTGTAAAATTTTTTATAAGTATAAAACATAAATCAATAGATAAATTATTATACTTAGTATGGTTATATAATTTTAAAAAATTTAAGCATATGTTTAGGGTCTGAAACCCTAAATTAATAGTTTGTAATGGATTTAGTGATGGATCTGTGATATGTGTCATTAAATCTATCACAAACTGTTAATTTATGTATTTATTTATAAATTATATATAATTAAATAAGTAATTACTTATTTAACATGCTATAATATATATATATATATATAACATGATATTTATTTACCATTATATAATATATATCAAATTTAATTATAAAATGTTATAAAATTATAATTAAAATGTTATAAGATGTTACAAAATAAATTTTCAGTCATCTTGAAGGTATTGTGCTTAGTATGATCAATTATTATTCTTAGTATGCTTATATAATTAAAAAAAAATTAAAACATATATTTACGGTCTGAAACCCTAAATTAATAGTTTGTGACGAATTTAATGAAGAATATCACAAATCTGTCACTATTGTCACAAACTATTAATTTAGATATTTATTTATAATATATATATATGTAAATAAATAAGTAATTACTTATTTAAAATGCTATAAAATATATTTATTTAAAACATATGAAGATCCATCCTTGATTTAATGTTGTCTTTTGACTTCCCATGAACATTCAACAATGTATTGATGAGATTGTCAAAGAATTTTTTTTCGATATGAATGAAATCAAGGTTGTCTCGGAGAAGTAAATTTTTCCAGTGTGGTAACTCCCAAAAGATACTCTCCTTTACCCAATTATGGTAGTCACCATGCCCCTCAGTGACTTGAGCACACTTGTCATGTCCATTGCCTCTACATTCTACAGTTTTAAATTATCTTCGTATGTTTTGTATCCTTTTAGGTAGAATTTCTTCCCCGTTCAACCATGGTGGAGGGTCATCGTGTATTCTCTTTCCCTTTATAAAATGCTACAGATGGTCTTTAGGCAAAAATATCATGTGACAATCAAACCAACCGTGTTCCTTCCGTTCGGCAACCAAAATGATTTTGTCTCATCTAGGCAATACGGACACGCTAACCTCCCATGCATCATCCATCCACAGAGCATATCGTAAGATGAAAAATCATCGGTTTTCCATATTAAAATACAACTCGCATCTTGAAATTTTCCTTTTTTGAAACATCATAAGCATCAACACCATTACTCCCTAAGTTTTTTAACTCTTCGATAAGCGGTTAAAGATAGATATCTAGGTTTTTTGGATGATTTGATCCACAAACTAGTATAGATAGAAAGAAATATTCTCTTTTCATGCACATCCCAAGGGGTAAGTTGTATGGTGTCACTATAATAGGCCAAACTGAATGCAATTTCTCATTCATACCAATTGGATTAAACCCATCTGTTGATAAGCCAAGATATTTATTACGACTCTCAGAAGAAAATGAGGGATAGACCTTCTAAAAATGCTTCCACTCTTCTCCATCTGACAGATGATGCATTTCTCCCTCGGGGGACATATGTTCTGCGTGCCATTTCATTTCTAATGTTGTTGTATCTGATTGGTATAATCGCTTCAATCGATCAGTAATGGGTAGATAAAACATCATATGTTTTGGTATCTTCTTGCCTGATCGACCAACATTAGGTTCATATCGATCTTGTTTGCAAAACTGGCAATGCATCAACAATTGATCTTCTTTCCAAAAAATCATGCAATTATTCTCACACACATCAATTTTATGACATGGTAACCCCATCGAGCGCGTCAACTTCTTCGTCTCGTAATATGTCTCAGGAACATTATTAGGCGATGGAAGAACATCTTTAAATGTTTGAGATATTTCATCCAGATTGCATCAGGAAGATTGTAATTGGTCTTCCAATAATCACACCATGAGTCTTGTTCGATTACGTGATGACTTGTCGATGCTTCACTGCCATGGTAGCAATTTTCTCCATGATGCGTCCAAACATAATAACTTGGAGTAAATCCCTTCGCATATAAATGATTTGCAATAGTATCAACATCACGACGTTTTTGGTTCTTACACTTTCTACACGGACACAAGAAATTGTTACGCTAGACAAAAGAGATTTGATTACTAGCAAAAGAAATAAAAAAATTTATTCCCTCAACAAACTCATTTGTAACACAATTTCTCTCAAGATATAATCTTTTATACATCCACTCTCTTTACTCTACAAAATCAGACATTTGTAAGAGTTTATATAGTTTTTTTGGTTTTTCATGCTTAAAAATGAGAGAAGGGACCTTGAATATATAGAAAAATTTAAGCCACAGATAGCCACAAAACAATCGTGGCTAAACGAATATATTCTCCACCCCATGCGTTTGTCCTCGACGTGATGTTTAGAGAATATATTCTCTTAGCCATGGTTTTGTGACTATATGTGGCTAAGAGAATATATTCTTCATCCATCGTCATATCATTTCATGTGTGATTTAAAAGAACACTATAAATTTGGAGAATATTCTCTGAAAAAATAGCGACGAAAGTGTTGCGGCTATTCGTAGCTCTGTTTTATAATTTTATTTTTTACGAATATGTTATTGTTATTTGTGGAAATTTTTGGTAAAATATATATCCACGTTTAGCTACGAAATATTCGAGGAAAGTAGCCAGAAAAAGACACAATTATTTCACGTTTTGGTTTGTCACGATATTTTTTGTGGCTAAAGCGTGGTTATATTGCTATAATTTGTTTCATGTCTTGTTGTGACTAAATATAGCTACAAATAGCTACATATAATAGTTTGTAGCTAATTAGCGACAAAATTGCCACAAAATAGCTACAACATTTACACTTTCCAAGTTTGTAGCTATTTCGTAGATTTTTTGTGGCTATTATATACAGCTGCAAATTATTTATAGCTATTTTTTAGCTATTTGACAGTTTTACTGACAGATTTACTGGCATATTTATTTTCATCGATAATTATTGACAGTTTTTCTAACATAGTAGTTTCGTCAAACGCCGTCCGTCATTATTTCCGTCAGTAATTCGCATGCTTTCTTGTAGTGATATAATCCCTTAATTATTATCAAAGCATAGATTCATAAAGCTTCTCATTGTTACCGTTGACCAATTTTTTATCCACGAAAATTCTCATTCACGAATCAACATTCATAAAATTGTTTGATCAAACTCTTTGTACACAAAATCAAGCATTACCAAACATTGATTTGCGGACTAATCCATGAATGAAATAAATAAATTGATGAACTAATATTCAAATTCTCATGTATGAAATCAAGCATGTAATTATATAATTTGTTATTGTAGTATGTTTTTCATGAACTTACTTGTATGAATTTAGATTGTTTTATGTAGACTATTTTTTTAATGGACTAATGAAACAATCATTTTACGCATTATATCATACATTTCGTCGTGTAGTTTATTTTGCAAACCAATATATTTATTCATGAATCTTCCCATCTAGGAATCATCACTCATACAATAAAAGACGAAACTTATCATGCTCAATATCAAGCATTATGTATCATAGATTCATAAACCAATCTTCTCGTTAATGAATCAACACTCATAAATCAGTATGCAAGAGATTATGAGACTTAGAGGTTAAAAAAATACAAAATTCTTCATTTGAAGATAGATATATTAAAAAGAATAGGAATTCTACCTATCCAGGTGGCTTGTGCAAGAGGTAATCAATTATTTAGCATGTTAAACCCTTTGATTTGGCCGCAACATCTGTCATAAAGATTTGGTATCTGATCTTATATGACGTTAGTTCAAAATTTCTTACAAATATTTTGTAAGAAGTAATCAGAAATTTTATTTTATTTGTTTGAAAATGTTCGAATGATCTTGGAGTATTTTAAACATTTTTTTGTTTTTATACAATATTATTAAAATAATATCACAACCTCCTAATAATATTTTGTGGATAAAAAATAGTTGCTAAAGAAGTTTATGAGACTTGTTATGGTATTACACTCGTACTTATAATCTAACTTAGGAGATTTATTATTATAATCATCAAAGTGTTTCAACATATTTTTTGAAAGCAAACAAGAAAATATAGAATCTGAAAATGTTTGGGAAGCAAAATTTTAAACATATATTTTTATAGCTTCCTTCACCTCTTCATTTGGCTCGAACCCTTCGTCATTGTCCAGAAACTTGTTCAAATTGGATTCATGTTGGAAGGTGAGATTGAATTGGTTGATCGGTATTCATCGCCCTTGCTTCCGTATTCATCTCCGAGAGTTTGCTCAAATCGAATTTATGCTTGATAATAAAATGATCTTCAACAATTTTTTGAAAATTTTCTATTGAACCTTCCTCTTTTATCTTGAAAAACTTGTTCAAATCGAACTCTTGACATTTTTATAGATTTCCAACAACATATATTTCTTCTTTTATCTCATTTCTTAAAAAAAAAATCATTAGTATGAAGAACCAAATAAAAAGACGAAAAGAATAGAAAATAATTTGCTAAAAAAATGTATATAAAATAATCACATGCATAATTTCTCGTAATTTGGAAGACGTAATAAAAGAGCATAAGTCGAATAATTCTTCGTATTCCTAATAAGTTTGATTAAAAATGTTTTTAAAAAACTAAATAAGGGCAAAACAAGAAATATGCAGCTAACTATACATAGAATAATGTGAAAATACATCTTTTAGAAAGAATTTTGTTTCTTCTAAAATATCTAATAATATAAAAATAAAGGGAGTATTTTGTAATGTTGACAAAAATATAATTTTAATGAACAAGAATAAGTGAAAACTGGATAGAAATATTAAAAATTAAACAAATTAATGGACATAGAAAACAACAATAGATTATATTAAAATGCCATCTCAAAATTAAAATGTCTTTCATTTTTATTAAGTTTTAAAGTGTATTTATTATAATTGTAACTTCTTCACTTAAATTTTTTAGCTGTTATCAAAACATAGATTAGTGATGTTTTTTCATAAAATAATACTCTCTGACCTCATACGATAAAGTTATTTCATCGGAGAGTGGAGAACTTTTGATCCATCTTATATTTACAAAAAATAATGTTTTAGTTGATGATGGAGTAAACATAAACAATGTCTTACACATTTTATTTACGTTTTTCATATTAGAAATACTAAATGTTTCATTTTGGTCACAAATATTAAATGTTTCATCAATGAAAAATATTTACTCACGTTTCTTTCTTATATTTTAATATGTGTATCCATATTGAATAAAATAAAATATATACTATTAACTAGGAAGCACTTTTTAAGAAAGACATTTGTTTTGTAAAAATTTACATAGAATGTCATTGGTTTCTAATATAAATTTAAAATTTTAATAGAAAGAATTTATATATCTCCTTAAAATATGAAACATCTCTCTAAAATTAAAACAATAAAAATTACATATACATATATCTCCTAAAAATATGAAATTTATATTTTTCTTAAATGTTTTTATTTTTATTTAATAAAACATTAACTTTTCATTTTTCAACTTAAATATGTTAATATGATAAAATTAAGACAGTAATAAATAGAAAAATGTTTTAAAAGTATTTTAATAATATGATTAAATGAATGCAACAGTAAAAATATGTTATAATTAATTAAGATAATAAATTAAATAGTATGTTTTGATATTATACTATATTGTAACGTGGAATATCATTACAAAAAGATATTTGAGGAATTATTTAGATAAATAATTATGATTAAAATAGACAAATAAAATCTCCAAAACTTATTAAATTTTCAAATAGAAACTAAATTTTATAAAATATTTATTAACATATCAAATGAAATAAACATTTTTACAAAAATTTATATGATATTAATAAAGTATGTAATCATTATATTTCATATTTTGTATTTAATTTATTATATTTTATAAAAGTTAAATAAATTATCAAATAATATATCTATATGGTTTTTTGTATAAAACGGGAGAAATTCTGTCATATTATTAAAATATAAAACTAAAAATAAACTACAACCGAATCATTTTTGGGCATGAAAACCCATTAACATCCTCCAATCCAATTGAACGAACACAATTAGGACTTGAACTTAATATATGAAAACCTAACAGAAGAGAAAAAACTTAGTTTGCTAAACCATTGGGAAGAAGATTTGCTTCCCTATGCACATGCGAAAACCGGACTATCCAAATCTTCGAAATAAAGCCATAACACAAACGTACTGAAAATGACAAAGGGTGAGATTCTTCGATCTCATTGCGAAGAAACCCAACCACCCTCTCGAATCCACCTCCACATCATCGGTACTTTGAGTTCCCAGGCAATATAGAGACCATAGTATACACCTAACAACTCTGCAAGCGAAGCCGAAAAAATACCTATATGTAATGCAAAGCCCATAGCCATTGTCCTCTCTCATCACGAATCACTCCACATGCTGTTGTGATACCCAGATTACCTCAAGATGCACCATCAGAATTAAGCTTCAGCCATCCTTTGGAAGGAGCTGACCAAGATATCAATCTCTCCACATGTCTACCTACCCGTACATTATGCTTTTGCTTCATTTGGGCAACCCAAACCTCCCATGATATTTTTGTAACAAAGCGCTTGCAATCCCTACACTTCGCAACCTCACCGAACACATTGCCGCACCTACACTTTCAACTCCACCAAATTGTCATGGCAAACCTCGTTGACCAAGCCGTCTCATTCACCATAGTCCCGTCAATTAAGTTAACATACAACCAATTCAATAAAGACTCTGTAAAAGACCAATCTCTTATTTTTCGTGGCACCAATCTCATCCAAATACCAGCAATTGATGGATAATCCCTTAGTATATAAAGTATTTATTCTTCTCCTGCTTTACACACATGACATACCCCGTTATCACTCAAGTATCTACGACGTCTTTCCACGTTAGTTGAGATATGGTAAAAGGTAGTATTTAAATTTCCCATAGCTACCCATATTTTCCTTGATTTCTGGAACCATAAGTTCTCTTCCTGCTCCAGTATCACATCTAACCCCGACGACAAGGCTATTTTCTTGTTCAGCAAGTCATCCGACTGGTTTTTCTCCAACATCTCTTGAATTTCCACTAGTTCTTTCAAAATGTTTTCCTTACGAGTATGAATATTGCCAAAGACATCTTTGTTCCACTTACGTGTAAAACTTTGTGTAGCTCCCTCAACGCTTGCGGAGGAGGAAGAGACGTTTTCCAGTTTGAAGCCAACAAGTCTCGGAATCCATCATGTTTGATCCAAGCTTCTTCAAAACGAAATGGCCTTCTTCTCAGGTCTCTAATCCTTTCGGGACATAGTTGGACATAAAGCGGGGCATGATTTGATGCCAAAAAAGATAAATGCTTACTGACGCTTCTTGCCACTAAAGTCTTGCTCACGGAAAACATAACACCCGATCTAACCTTTATGCCATCCAAGTACTCTCCATTCTTCCTTTACGCCACGTGTATCAACTCCCCTTAAAACTCATATCGATCAACATCATTTCAACAATATATATGTATGGTTAATTATTAGTTTTTTATAGTTTAACTTTAAATGGGTAAGATATCATGATAAAAATTTATATAATAAAATTTATATATATATATATATATATATATATATATATTATAGAGTCATAAAAAATGATAGAAAATGGGTTATAACCAATGTTTTTAGACCATAATATTTAATAAGTCAATTATCAAAATATTGTATATAAAATATGATAGGTTAAATATGCTTTCAATATATGTATATTTAAAAATACATAAAATATAACATTAGTTATAATAAAAAATAATTATAATATATATCAACTATATTAAATCATTTTTAAAACATGGTATCTCGCTGGTTAGAATCCGTATCTTTAGGATCATAGTTTTTCATAAACCGGATACCAAGTTCTTCTAATTTGTCGCAAGATAAGTTATATAAGCTTTTTTAAATAGTTTGATGTACTGCATATATATTTTAATTAAATATATTATAATTGTTAATGTTATGTTGTTTGAAATCTAAGATATAACTATAAAACATTTTTAGTTTAACTAAATAA